>CATLJY010000562.1:0-29758 GCA_949987705.1 Thereva unica | reverse complement strand
TGAATTTAAGTTATTTTCGATGTACTCGATGAATGTAACTTAATTTCGATGAATAAAGTGAATTTAAGTTATTTTCGATGTACTCGATGAATATAACTTAATTTCGATGAATAAAGTGAATTTAAGTTATTTTCGATGTACTCGATGAATGTAACTTAATTTCGATGAATAAAGTGAATTTAAGTTATTTTCGATGTATTTGATGAATGTAACTTAATTTCGATGAATAAAGTGAATTTAAGTTATTTTCGATGTACTCGATGAATGTAACTTAATTTCGATGAATAAAGTGAATTTAAGTTATTTTCGATGTACTCGATGAATGTAACTTAATTTCGATGAATAAAGTGAATTTAAGTTATTTGCTATATACTCGATGAATATAACTTAATTTCGATGAATAAAGTGAATTTAAGTTATTTTCGATGTACTCGATGAATATAACTTAATTTCGATGAATAAAGTGAATTTAAGTTATTTTCGATGTACTCGATGAATTTATCTTAATTTCGATGAATAAAGTGAATTTAAGTTATTTTCGATGTACTCGATGAATGTAACTTAATTTCGATGAATAAAGTGAATTTAAGTTATTTTCGATGTACTCGATGAATGTAACTTAATTTCGATGAATAAAGTGAATTTAAGTTATTTTCGATGTATTTGATGAATATGACTTAATTTCGATGAATAAAGTGAATTTAAGTTATTTTCGATGTACTCGATGAATATAGCTTAATTTCGATGAATAAGTGAATTTAAGTTATTTTCGATGTACTCGATGAATGTAACTTAATTTCGATGAATAAAGTGAATTTAAGTTATTTGCTATGTACTCGATGAATATAACTTAATTTCGATGAATAAAGTGAATTTAAGTTATTTGCTATGTACTCGATGAATATAACTTAATTTCGATGAATAAAGTGAATAAGTTATTTTCGATGTACTCGATGAATTTATCTTAATTTCGATGAATAAAGTGAATTTAAGTTATTTTCGATGTACTCGATGAATGTAACTTAATTTCGATGAATAAAGTGAATTAAGTTATTTTCGATGTACTCGATGAATGTAACTTAATTTCGATGAATAAAGTGAATTTAAGTTATTTTCGATGTATTTGATGAATATGACTTAATTTCGATGAATAAAGTGAATTTAAGTTATTTTCGATGTACTCGATGAATGTAACTTAATTTCGATGAATAAAGTGAATTTAAGTTATTTGCTATGTACTCGATGAATATAACTTAATTTCGATGAATAAAGTGAATTTAAGTTATTTTCGATGTACTCGATGAATGTAACTTAATTTCGATGAATAAAGTGAATTTAAGTTATTTTCGATGTACTCGATGAATGTAACTTAATTTCGATGAATAAAGTGAATTTAAGTTATTTTCGATGTACTCGATGAATGTAACTTAATTTCGATGAATAAAGTGAATTTAAGTTATTTGCTATGTACTCGATGAATATAACTTAATTTCGATGAATAAAGTGAATTTAAGTTATTTTCGATGTACTCGATGAATATAACTTAATTTCGATGAATAAAGTGAATTTAAGTTATTTTCGATGTATTTGATGAATATGACTTAATTTCGATGATCAAAGTGAATTTAAGTTATTTTCGATGTACTCGATGAATATAACTTAATTTCGATGATCAAAGTGAATTTAAGTTATTTTCGATGTACTCGATGAATGTAACTTAATTTCGATGAATAAAGTGAATTTAAGTTATTTTCGATGTACTCGATGAATATAACTTAATTTCGATGAATAAAGTGAATTTAAGTTATTTTCGATGTACTCGATGAATGTAACTTAATTTCGATGAATAAAGTGAATTTAAGTTATTTTCGATGTATTTGATGAATGTAACTTAATTTCGATGAATAAAGTGAATTTAAGTTATTTTCGATGTACTCGATGAATGTAACTTAATTTCGATGAATAAAGTGAATTTAAGTTATTTTCGATGTACTCGATGAATGTAACTTAATTTCGATGAATAAAGTGAATTTAAGTTATTTGCGATGTACTCGATGAATGTAACTTAATTTCGATGAATAAAGTGAATTTAAGTTATTTTCGATGTACTCGATGAATATAACTTAATTTCGATGAATAAAGTGAATTTAAGCTATTTTCGATGTACTCGATTTCGATGAATAAAGTGAATTTAAGTTATTTTCGATGTACTCGATGAATATAACTTAATTTCGATGAATAAAGTGAATTTAAGTTATTTTCGATGTACTCGATGAATGTAACTTAATTTCGATGAATAAAGTGAATTTAAGTTATTTTCGATGTATTTGATGAATGTAACTTAATTTCGATGAATAAAGTGAATTTATGTTATTTTCGATGTACTCGATGAATGTAACTTAATTTCGATGAATAAAGTGAATTTAAGTTATTTTCGATGTACTCGATGAATGTAACTTAATTTCGATGAATAAAGTAAATTTAAGTTATTTTCGATGTACTCGATGAATGTAACTTAATTTCGATGAATAAAGTGAATTTAAGTTATTTTCGATGTATTTGATGAATATGACTTAATTTCGATGAATAAAGTGAATTTAAGTTATTTGCTATGTACTCGATGAATATAACTTAATTTCGATGAATAAAGTGAATTTAAGTTATTTTCGATGTACTCGATGAATATAACTTAATTTCGATGAATAAAGTGAATTTAAGTTATTTTCGATGTACTCGATGAATATAACTTAATTTCGATGATCAAAGTGAATTTAAGTTATTTTCGATGTACTCGATGAATGTAACTTAATTTCGATGAATAAAGAGAATTTAAGTTATTTTCGATGTACTCGATGAATATAACTTAATTTCGATGAATAAAGTGAATTTAAGTTATTTTCGGTGTACTCGATGAATATAACTTAATTTCGATGAATAAAGTGAATTTAAATTATTTTCGATGTACTCGATGAATGTAACTTAATTTCGATGAATAAAGTGAATTTAAGTTATTTGCTATGTACTCGATGAATGTAACTTAATTTCGATGAATAAAGTGAATTTAAGTTATTTTCGATGTACTCGATGAATATAACTTAATTTCGATGAATAAAGTGAATTTAAGTTATTTTCGATGTATTTGATGAATATGACTTAATTTCGATGAATAAAGTGAATTTAAGTTATTTTCGATGTACTCGAAGAATATAACTTAATTTCGATGAATAAAGTGAATTTAAGTTATTTGCTATGTACTCGATGAATATAACTTAATTTCGATGAATAAAGTGAATTTAAGTTATTTTCGATGTACTCGATGAATGTAACTTAATTTCGATGAATAAAGTGAATTTAAGTTATTTTCGATGTATTTGATGAATATGACTTAATTTCGATGAATAAAGTGAATTTAAGTTATTTGCTATGTACTCGATGAATATAACTTAATTTCGATGAATAAAGTGAATTTAAGTTATTTTAGATGTATTTGATGAATGTAACTTAATTTCGATGAATAAAGTGAATTTAAGTTATTTTCTATGTACTCGATGAATGTAACTTAATTTCGATGAATAAAGTGAATTTAAGTTATTTTCGATGTACTCGATGAATGTAACTTAATTTCGATGAATAAAGTGAATTTAAGTTATTTTCGATGTACTCGATGAATGTAACTTAATTTCGATGAATAAAGTGAATTTAAGTTATTTTCGATGTACTCGATGAATATAACTTAATTTCGATGAATAAAGTGAATTTAAGCTATTTTCGATGTATTTGATGAATATGACTTAATTTCGATGAATAAAGTGAATTTAAGTTATTTTCGATGTACTCGATGAATGTAACTTAATTTCGATGAATAAAGTGAATTTAAGTTATTTGCTATGTACTCGATGAATATAACTTAATTTCGATGAATAAAGTGAATTTAAGTTATTTTCGATGTACTCGATGAATATAACTTAATTTCGATGAATAAAGTGAATTTAAGTTATTTGCGATGTACTCGATGAATGTAACTTAATTTCGATGAATAAAGTGAATTTAAGTTATTTTCGATGTACTCGATGAATATAACTTAATTTCGATGAATAAAGTGAATTTAAGTTATTTTCGATGTATTTGATGAATATGACTTAATTTCGATGAATAAAGTGAATTTAAGCTATTTTCGATGTACTCGATGAATATAACTTAATTTCGATGAATAAAGTGAATTTAAGTTATTTTCGATGTACTCGATGAATATAACTTAATTTCGATGAATAAAGTGAATTTAAGCTATTTTCGATGTACTCGATGAATATAACTTAATTTCGATGAATAAAGTGAATTTAAGTTATTTTCGATGTACTCGATGAATGTAACTTAATTTCGATGAATAAAGTGAATCTAAGTTATTTTCGATGTACTCGATGAATATAACTTAATTTCGATGATCAAAGTGAATTTAAGTTATTTTCGATGTACTCGATGAATATAACTTAATTTCGATGATCAAAGTGAATTTAAGTTATTTTCGATGTACTCGATGAATATAACTTAATTTCGATGATCAAAGTGAATTTAAGTTATTTTCGATGTACTCGATGAATATAACTTAATTTCGATGAATAAAGTGAATTTAAGTTATTTGCTATGTACTCGATGAATGTAACTTAATTTCGATGAATAAAGTGAATTTAAGTTATTTTCGATGTACTCGATGAATATAACTTAATTTCGATGAATAAAGTGAATTTAAGTTATTTTCGATGTACTCGATGAATATAACTTAATTTCGATGAATAAAGTGAATTTAAGTTATTTTCGATGTACTCGATGAATGTAACTTAATTTCGATGAATAAAGTGAATTTAAGTTATTTTCGATGTATTTGATGAATGTAACTTAATTTCGATGAATAAAGTGAACGCTGACGATAGCGCTGTTTTCGCCGACACGGATGCCGAAGCAACGGACATCTTATACGATATTTCCCGCATCGCCCAATCATACGGGTTAAAAATCAATGCGGAAAAGACCAAAGTGCTCACAACGGATGGATCAAGAGCCAGTGTTCACCTCGATGGAACCCAAATCGAACAAGTTCCAAGGTTCAAATATTTGGGATCATTGGTTGAGGAAACGAAAGTAGCATCGACGGCCGACGTTCACAGCCGTATCGGCCAGGCAACAGCAACATTCGCCTCGCTCAAGTGGTGCATATGGAAACGAGCAAATATCTCCATCAAAACAAAACTACGTCTTTACCGAACGTTGATTCTTCCGATTCTTCTTTATGGATCTGAAACGTGGACACTGCTCAAACCGGACGTTAAGAAGCTCGAGGTCTTCCAAATGCGATGTTTGAGGCAGATCCTCCGTGTCTCACTCCGTGATCGCCTTCGAAATGAGGTTGTCAGACAAAGATGCGATCAGCAAACACTGATCGAAGAAGAAATGCAGAAACGTCGACTACGGTGGTTTGGACATGTTTGCCGAATGGATGATAACCGCTTGCCACGTAAACTTCTCTGGCGAGACCGTCCTGCAGACTGGAGAATACAGCGATCGGCACCGAAGAAAACCTGGTTGAAGAATATCGAGGGTGACTTAAAGAATCAACGATTATCAGTTACCGAGGCTCGAGACACCGCCAAAAACCGAGGAGAATGGAAGCGAATCGTGAATAGAGTTCGGGACCCAGCGGCACCGACAGCAGCGTATCCGTTGCGGGGACGTCCCGCTCGGACCGCCAGCTAACGGATCAAAGAAGAAGAAGAAGAAAGTGAATTTAAGTTATTTTCGATGTACTCGATGAATGTAACTTAATTTCGATGAATAAAGTGAATTTAAGTTATTTTCGATGTACTCGATGAATATAACTTAATTTCGATGAATAAAGTGAATTTAAGTTATTTGCTATGTACTCGATGAATATAACTTAATTTCGATGAATAAAGTGAATTTAAGTTATTTTCGATGTACTCGATGAATATAACTTAATTTCGATGAATAAAGTGAATTTAAGTTATTTTCGATGTATTTGATGAATATGACTTAATTTCGATGAATAAAGTGAATTTAAGTTATTTTCGATGTACTCGATGAATATAACTTAATTTCGATGAATAAAGTGAATTTAAGTTATTTTCGATGTATTTGATGAATACGACTTAATTTCGATGAATAAAGTGAATTTAAGTTATTTTCGATGTACTCGATGAATGTAACTTAACCCTTAACCACCTAACGTGTATTCTAGTAACACATCCACCTAACGTCGGTCATGGTGACCGCTTGCGTATAAGTACTATTAAGAAGGTAAAAAGTTCATAAATTGCTACAAATTGAAACAACATCATGTTCTTCAGTTGTTTTTATTTCAAATTGCAGAGTGTGCAGAGCGCAAACTGGAGAGGGAGGGGAAAAAGTACACAGAGTCAAAGGCGTGTGGCCCGCGTAATGACGGAAATATTTGAAAAAATATATCGCATGGAGTCACTGTGACCGACGCTAGGTGGTTAAGGGTTAATTTCGATGAATAAAGTGAATTTAAGTTATTTTCGATGTACTCGATGAATATAACTTAATTTCGATGAATAAAGTGAATTTAAGTTATTTGCTATGTACTCGATGAATATAACTTAATTTCGATGAATAAAGTGAATTTAAGTTATTTTCGATGTATTTGATGAATATGACTTAATTTCGATGAATAAAGTGAATTTAAGTTATTTTCGATGTACTCGATGAATATAACTTAATTTCGATGAATAAAGTGAATTTAAGTTATTTTCGATGTATTTGATGAATATGACTTAATTTCGATGAATAAAGTGAATTTAAGTTATTTTCGATGTACTCGATGAATGTAACTTAATTTCGATGAATAAAGTGAATTTAAGTTATTTTCGATGTACTCGATGAATATAACTTAATTTCGATGAATAAAGTGAATTTAAGTTATTTGCTATGTACTCGATGAATATAACTTAATTTCGATGAATAAAGTGAATTTAAGTTATTTTCGATGTACTCGCTGAATGTAACTTAATTTCGATGAATAAAGTGAATTTAAGTTATTTTCGATGTATTTGATGAATATGACTTAATTTCGATGAATAAAGTGAATTTAAGTTATTTTCGATGTACTCGATGAATATAACTTAATTTCGATGAATAAAGTGAATTTAAGTTATTTTCGATGTATTTGATGAATATGACTTAATTTCGATGATCAAAGTGAATTTAAGTTATTTTCGATGTACTCGATGAATATAACTTAATTTCGATGATCAAAGTGAATTTAAGTTATTTTCGATGTACTCGATGAATGTAACTTAATTTCGATGAATAAAGTGAATTTAAGTTATTTTCGATGTACTCGATGAATATAACTTAATTTCGATGAATAAAGTGAATTTAAGTTATTTTCGATGTACTCGATGAATGTAACTTAATTTCGATGAATAAAGTGAATTTAAGTTATTTTCGATGTATTTGATGAATGTAACTTAATTTCGATGAATAAAGTGAATTTAAGTTATTTTCGATGTACTCGATGAATGTAACTTAATTTCGATGAATAAAGTGAATTTAAGTTATTTTCGATGTACTCGATGAATGTAACTTAATTTCGATGAATAAAGTGAATTTAAGTTATTTGCTATATACTCGATGAATATAACTTAATTTCGATGAATAAAGTGAATTTAAGTTATTTTCGATGTACTCGATGAATATAACTTAATTTCGATGAATAAAGTGAATTTAAGTTATTTTCGATGTACTCGATGAATTTATCTTAATTTCGATGAATAAAGTGAATTTAAGTTATTTTCGATGTACTCGATGAATGTAACTTAATTTCGATGAATAAAGTGAATTTAAGTTATTTTCGATGTACTCGATGAATGTAACTTAATTTCGATGAATAAAGTGAATTTAAGTTATTTTCGATGTATTTGATGAATATGACTTAATTTCGATGAATAAAGTGAATTTAAGTTATTTTCGATGTACTCGATGAATATAACTTAATTTCGATGAATAAAGTGAATTTAAGTTATTTTCGATGTACTCGATGAATGTAACTTAATTTCGATGAATAAAGTGAATTTAAGTTATTTGCTATGTACTCGATGAATATAACTTAATTTCGATGAATAAAGTGAATTTAAGTTATTTGCTATGTACTCGATGAATATAACTTAATTTCGATGAATAAAGTGAATAAGTTATTTTCGATGTACTCGATGAATTTATCTTAATTTCGATGAATAAAGTGAATTTAAGTTATTTTCGATGTACTCGATGAATGTAACTTAATTTCGATGAATAAAGTGAATTTAAGTTATTTTCGATGTATTTGATGAATATGACTTAATTTCGATGAATAAAGTGAATTTAAGTTATTTTCGATGTACTCGATGAATATAACTTAATTTCGATGAATAAAGTGAATTTAAGTTATTTTCGATGTACTCGATGAATGTAACTTAATTTCGATGAATAAAGTGAATTTAAGTTATTTGCTATATACTCGATGAATATAACTTAATTTCGATGAATAAAGTGAATTTAAGTTATTTTCGATGTACTCGATGAATATAACTTAATTTCGATGAATAAAGTGAATTTAAGTTATTTGCTATGTACTCGATGAATATAACTTAATTTCGATGAATAAAGTGAATTTAAGTTATTTTCGATGTATTTGATGAATATGACTTAATTTCGATGAATAAAGTGAATTTAAGTTATTTTCGATGTACTCGATGAATATAACTTAATTTCGATGAATAAAGTGAATTTAAGTTATTTTCGATGTATTTGATGAATATGACTTAATTTCGATGAATAAAGTGAATTTAAGTTATTTTCGATGTACTCGATGAATGTAACTTAATTTCGATGAATAAAGTGAATTTAAGTTATTTTCGATGTACTCGATGAATATAACTTAATTTCGATGAATAAAGTGAATTTAAGTTATTTGCTATGTACTCGATGAATATAACTTAATTTCGATGAATAAAGTGAATTTAAGTTATTTTCGATGTACTCGCTGAATGTAACTTAATTTCGATGAATAAAGTGAATTTAAGTTATTTTCGATGTATTTGATGAATATGACTTAATTTCGATGAATAAAGTGAATTTAAGTTATTTTCGATGTACTCGATGAATATAACTTAATTTCGATGAATAAAGTGAATTTAAGTTATTTTCGATGTATTTGATGAATATGACTTAATTTCGATGATCAAAGTGAATTTAAGTTATTTTCGATGTACTCGATGAATATAACTTAATTTCGATGATCAAAGTGAATTTAAGTTATTTTCGATGTACTCGATGAATGTAACTTAATTTCGATGAATAAAGTGAATTTAAGTTATTTTCGATGTACTCGATGAATATAACTTAATTTCGATGAATAAAGTGAATTTAAGTTATTTTCGATGTACTCGATGAATGTAACTTAATTTCGATGAATAAAGTGAATTTAAGTTATTTTCGATGTATTTGATGAATGTAACTTAATTTCGATGAATAAAGTGAATTTAAGTTATTTTCGATGTACTCGATGAATGTAACTTAATTTCGATGAATAAAGTGAATTTAAGTTATTTTCGATGTACTCGATGAATGTAACTTAATTTCGATGAATAAAGTGAATTTAAGTTATTTGCTATATACTCGATGAATATAACTTAATTTCGATGAATAAAGTGAATTTAAGTTATTTTCGATGTACTCGATGAATATAACTTAATTTCGATGAATAAAGTGAATTTAAGTTATTTTCGATGTACTCGATGAATTTATCTTAATTTCGATGAATAAAGTGAATTTAAGTTATTTTCGATGTACTCGATGAATGTAACTTAATTTCGATGAATAAAGTGAATTTAAGTTATTTTCGATGTACTCGATGAATGTAACTTAATTTCGATGAATAAAGTGAATTTAAGTTATTTTCGATGTATTTGATGAATATGACTTAATTTCGATGAATAAAGTGAATTTAAGTTATTTTCGATGTACTCGATGAATATAACTTAATTTCGATGAATAAAGTGAATTTAAGTTATTTTCGATGTACTCGATGAATGTAACTTAATTTCGATGAATAAAGTGAATTTAAGTTATTTGCTATGTACTCGATGAATATAACTTAATTTCGATGAATAAAGTGAATTTAAGTTATTTGCTATGTACTCGATGAATATAACTTAATTTCGATGAATAAAGTGAATAAGTTATTTTCGATGTACTCGATGAATTTATCTTAATTTCGATGAATAAAGTGAATTTAAGTTATTTTCGATGTACTCGATGAATGTAACTTAATTTCGATGAATAAAGTGAATTTAAGTTATTTTCGATGTACTCGATGAATGTAACTTAATTTCGATGAATAAAGTGAATTTAAGTTATTTTCGATGTATTTGATGAATATGACTTAATTTCGATGAATAAAGTGAATTTAAGTTATTTTCGATGTACTCGATGAATGTAACTTAATTTCGATGAATAAAGTGAATTTAAGTTATTTGCTATGTACTCGATGAATATAACTTAATTTCGATGAATAAAGTGAATTTAAGTTATTTTCGATGTACTCGATGAATGTAACTTAATTTCGATGAATAAAGTGAATTTAAGTTATTTTCGATGTACTCGATGAATGTAACTTAATTTCGATGAATAAAGTGAATTTAAGTTATTTTCGATGTACTCGATGAATGTAACTTAATTTCGATGAATAAAGTGAATTTAAGTTATTTGCTATGTACTCGATGAATATAACTTAATTTCGATGAATAAAGTGAATTTAAGTTATTTTCGATGTACTCGATGAATATAACTTAATTTCGATGAATAAAGTGAATTTAAGTTATTTTCGATGTATTTGATGAATATGACTTAATTTCGATGATCAAAGTGAATTTAAGTTATTTTCGATGTACTCGATGAATATAACTTAATTTCGATGATCAAAGTGAATTTAAGTTATTTTCGATGTACTCGATGAATGTAACTTAATTTCGATGAATAAAGTGAATTTAAGTTATTTTCGATGTACTCGATGAATATAACTTAATTTCGATGAATAAAGTGAATTTAAGTTATTTTCGATGTACTCGATGAATGTAACTTAACTTCGATGAATAAAGTGAATTTAAGTTATTTTCGATGTATTTGATGAATGTAACTTAATTTCGATGAATAAAGTGAATTTAAGTTATTTTCGATGTACTCGATGAATGTAACTTAATTTCGATGAATAAAGTGAATTTAAGTTATTTTCGATGTACTCGATGAATGTAACTTAATTTCGATGAATAAAGTGAATTTAAGTAATTTGCGATGTACTCGATGAATGTAACTTAATTTCGATGAATAAAGTGAATTTAAGTTATTTTCGATGTACTCGATGAATATAACTTAATTTCGATGAATAAAGTGAATTTAAGCTATTTTCGATGTACTCGATGAATATAACTTAATTTCGATGAATAAAGTGAATTTAAGTTATTTTCGATGTACTCGATGAATATAACTTAATTTCGATGAATAAAGTGAATTTAAGTTATTTTCGATGTACTCGATGAATGTAACTTAATTTCGATGAATAAAGTGAATTTAAGTTATTTTCGATGTATTTGATGAATGTAACTTAATTTCGATGAATAAAGTGAATTTATGTTATTTTCGATGTACTCGATGAATGTAACTTAATTTCGATGAATAAAGTGAATTTAAGTTATTTTCGATGTACTCGATGAATGTAACTTAATTTCGATGAATAAAGTGAATTTAAGTTATTTTCGATGTACTCGATGAATGTAACTTAATTTCGATGAATAAAGTGAATTTAAGTTATTTTCGATGTATTTGATGAATATGACTTAATTTCGATGAATAAAGTGAATTTAAGTTATTTGCTATGTACTCGATGAATATAACTTAATTTCGATGAATAAAGTGAATTTAAGTTATTTTCGATGTACTCGATGAATATAACTTAATTTCGATGAATAAAGTGAATTTAAGTTATTTTCGATGTACTCGATGAATATAACTTAATTTCGATGATCAAAGTGAATTTAAGTTATTTTCGATGTACTCGATGAATGTAACTTAATTTCGATGAATAAAGAGAATTTAAGTTATTTTCGATGTACTCGATGAATATAACTTAATTTCGATGAATAAAGTGAATTTAAGTTATTTTCGGTGTACTCGATGAATATAACTTAATTTCGATGAATAAAGTGAATTTAAGTTATTTTCGATGTACTCGATGAATGTAACTTAATTTCGATGAATAAAGTGAATTTAAGTTATTTGCTATGTACTCGATGAATGTAACTTAATTTCGATGAATAAAGTGAATTTAAGTTATTTTCGATGTACTCGATGAATATAACTTAATTTCGATGAATAAAGTGAATTTAAGTTATTTTCGATGTATTTGATGAATATGACTTAATTTCGATGAATAAAGTGAATTTAAGTTATTTTCAATGTACTCGATGAATATAACTTAATTTCGATGAATAAAGTGAATTTAAGTTATTTGCTATGTACTCGATGAATATAACTTAATTTCGATGAATAAAGTGAATTTAAGTTATTTTCGATGTACTCGATGAATGTAACTTAATTTCGATGAATAAAGTGAATTTAAGTTATTTTCGATGTATTTGATGAATATGACTTAATTTCGATGAATAAAGTGAATTTAAGTTATTTGCTATGTACTCGATGAATATAACTTAATTTCGATGAATAAAGTGAATTTAAGTTATTTTCGATGTATTTGATGAATGTAACTTAATTTCGATGAATAAAGTGAATTTAAGTTATTTTCGATGTACTCGATGAATGTAACTTAATTTCGATGAATAAAGTGAATTTAAGTTATTTTCGATGTACTCGATGAATGTAACTTAATTTCGATGAATAAAGTGAATTTAAGTTATTTTCGATGTACTCGATGAATGTAACTTAATTTCGATGAATAAAGTGAATTTAAGTTATTTTCGATGTACTCGATGAATATAACTTAATTTCGATGAATAAAGTGAATTTAAGCTATTTTCGATGTATTTGATGAATATGACTTAATTTCGATGAATAAAGTGAATTTAAGTTATTTTCGATGTACTCGATGAATGTAACTTAATTTCGATGAATAAAGTGAATTTAAGTTATTTGCTATGTACTCGATGAATATAACTTAATTTCGAAGAATAAAGTGAATTTAAGTTATTTTCGATGTACTCGATGAATATAACTTAATTTCGATGAATAAAGTGAATTTAAGTTATTTGCGATGTACTCGATGAATGTAACTTAATTTCGATGAATAAAGTGAATTTAAGTTATTTTCGATGTACTCGATGAATATAACTTAATTTCGATGAAAAAAGTGAATTTAAGTTATTTTCGATGTATTTGATGAATATGACTTAATTTCGATGAATAAAGTGAATTTAAGCTATTTTCGATGTACTCGATGAATATAACTTAATTTCGATGAATAAAGTGAATTTAAGTTATTTTCGATGTACTCGATGAATATAACTTAATTTCGATGAATAAAGTGAATTTAAGCTATTTTCGATGTACTCGATGAATATAACTTAATTTCGATGAATAAAGTGAATTTAAGTTATTTTCGATGTACTCGATGAATGTAACTTAATTTCGATGAATAAAGTGAATTTAAGTTATTTTCGATGTACTCGATGAATATAACTTAATTTCGATGATCAAAGTGAATTTAAGTTATTTTCGATGTACTCGATGAATATAACTTAATTTCGATGATCAAAGTGAATTTAAGTTATTTTCGATGTACTCGATGAATATAACTTAATTTCGATGATCAAAGTGAATTTAAGTTATTTTCGATGTACTCGATGAATATAACTTAATTTCGATGAATAAAGTGAATTTAAGTTATTTGCTATGTACTCGATGAATGTAACTTAATTTCGATGAATAAAGTGAATTTAAGTTATTTTCGATGTACTCGATGAATATAACTTAATTTCGATGAATAAAGTGAATTTAAGTTATTTTCGATGTACTCGATGAATATAACTTAATTTCGATGAATAAAGTGAATTTAAGTTATTTTCGATGTACTCGATGAATGTAACTTAATTTCGATGAATAAAGTGAATTTAAGTTATTTTCGATGTATTTGATGAATGTAACTTAATTTCGATGAATAAAGTGAATTTAAGTTATTTTCGATGTACTCGATGAATGTAACTTAATTTCGATGAATAAAGTGAATTTAAGTTATTTTCGATGTACTCGATGAATATAACTTAATTTCGATGAATAAAGTGAATTTAAGTTATTTGCTATGTACTCGATGAATATAACTTAATTTCGATGAATAAAGTGAATTTAAGTTATTTTCGATGTACTCGATGAATATAACTTAATTTCGATGAATAAAGTGAATTTAAGTTATTTTCGATGTATTTGATGAATATGACTTAATTTCGATGAATAAAGTGAATTTAAGTTATTTTCGATGTACTCGATGAATATAACTTAATTTCGATGAATAAAGTGAATTTAAGTTATTTTCGATGTATTTGATGAATACGACTTAATTTCGATGAATAAAGTGAATTTAAGTTATTTTCGATGTACTCGATGAATGTAACTTAATTTCGATGAATAAAGTGAATTTAAGTTATTTTCGATGTACTCGATGAATATAACTTAATTTCGATGAATAAAGTGAATTTAAGTTATTTGCTATGTACTCGATGAATATAACTTGATTTCGATGAATAAAGTGAATTTAAGTTATTTTCGATGTATTTGATGAATATGACTTAATTTCGATGAATAAAGTGAATTTAAGTTATTTTCGATGTACTCGATGAATATAACTTAATTTCGATGAATAAAGTGAATTTAAGTTATTTTCGATGTATTTGATGAATATGACTTAATTTCGATGAATAAAGTGAATTTAAGTTATTTTCGATGTACTCGATGAATGTAACTTAATTTCGATGAATAAAGTGAATTTAAGTTATTTTCGATGTACTCGATGAATATAACTTAATTTCGATGAATAAAGTGAATTTAAGTTATTTGCTATGTACTCGATGAATATAACTTAATTTCGATGAATAAAGTGAATTTAAGTTATTTTCGATGTACTCGCTGAATGTAACTTAATTTCGATGAATAAAGTGAATTTAAGTTATTTTCGATGTATTTGATGAATATGACTTAATTTCGATGAATAAAGTGAATTTAAGTTATTTTCGATGTACTCGATGAATATAACTTAATTTCGATGAATAAAGTGAATTTAAGTTATTTTCGATGTACTCGATGAATGTAACTTAATTTCGATGAATAAAGTGAATTTAAGTTATTTTCGATGTACTCGATGAATATAACTTAATTTCGATGATCAAAGTGAATTTAAGTTATTTTCGATGTACTCGATGAATATAACTTAATTTCGATGATCAAAGTGAATTTAAGTTATTTTCGATGTACTCGATGAATATAACTTAATTTCGATGATCAAAGTGAATTTAAGTTATTTTCGATGTACTCGATGAATATAACTTAATTTCGATGTATAAAGTGAATTTAAGTTATTTGCTATGTACTCGATGAATGTAACTTAATTTCGATGAATAAAGTGAATTTAAGTTATTTTCGATGTACTCGATGAATATAACTTAATTTCGATGAATAAAGTGAATTTAAGTTATTTTCGATGTACTCGATGAATGTAACTTAATTTCGATGAATAAAGTGAATTTAAGTAATTTTCGATGTACTCGATGAATGTAACTTAATTTCGATGAATAAAGTGAATTAAAGTTATTTTCGATGTATTTGATGAATGTAACTTAATTTCGATGAATAAAGTGAATTTAAGTTATTTTCGATGTACTCGATGAATGTAACTTAATTTCGATGATCAAAGTGAATTTAAGTTATTTTCGATGTACTCGATGAATGTAACTTAATTTCGATGAATAAAGTGAATTTGAGTTATTTTCGATGTACTCGATGAATGTAACTTAATTTCGATGAATAAAGTGAATTTAAGTTATTTTCGATGTACTCGATGAATATAACTTAATTTCGATGAATAAAGTGAATTTAAGTTATTTGCTATGTACTCAATGAATATAACTTAATTTCGATGAATAAAGTGAATTTAAGTTATTTTCGATGTACTCGATGAATGTAACTTAATTTCGATGAATAAAGTGAATTTAAGTTATTTGCTATGTACTCGATGAATATAACTTAATTTCGATGAATAAAGTGAATTTAAGTTATTTTCGATGTACTCGCTGAATGTAACTTAATTTCGATGAATAAAGTGAATTTAAGTTATTTTCGATGTATTTGATGAATATGACTTAATTTCGATGAATAAAGTGAATTTAAGTTATTTTCGATGTACTCGATGAATATAACTTAATTTCGATGAATAAAGTGAATTTAAGTTATTTTCGATGTACTCGATGAATGTAACTTAATTTCGATGAATAAAGTGAATTTAAGTTATTTGCTATGTACTCGATGAATATAACTTAATTTCGATGAATAAAGTGAATTTAAGTTATTTTCGATGTATTTGATGAATATGACTTAATTTCGATGAATAAAGTGAATTTAAGTTATTTTCGATGTACTCGATGAATATAACTTAATTTCGATGAATAAAGTGAATTTAAGTTATTTTCGATGTATTTGATGAATATGACTTAATTTCGATGAATAAAGTGAATTTAAGTTATTTTCGATGTACTCGATGAATGTAACTTAATTTCGATGAATAAAGTGAATTTAAGTTATTTTCGATGTACTCGATGAATATAACTTAATTTCGATGAATAAAGTGAATTTAAGTTATTTGCTATGTACTCGATGAATATAACTTAATTTCGATGAATAAAGTGAATTTAAGTTATTTTCGATGTACTCGCTGAATGTAACTTAATTTCGATGAATAAAGTGAATTTAAGTTATTTTCGATGTATTTGATGAATATGACTTAATTTCGATGAATAAAGTGAATTTAAGTTATTTTCGATGTACTCGATGAATATAACTTAATTTCGATGAATAAAGTGAATTTAAGTTATTTTCGATGTACTCGATGAATGTAACTTAATTTCGATGAATAAAGTGAATTTAAGTTATTTTCGATGTACTCGATGAATATAACTTAATTTCGATGATCAAAGTGAATTTAAGTTATTTTCGATGTACTCGATGAATATAACTTAATTTCGATGATCAAAGTGAATTTAAGTTATTTTCGATGTACTCGATGAATATAACTTAATTTCGATGATCAAAGTGAATTTAAGTTATTTTCGATGTACTCGATGAATATAACTTAATTTCGATGAATAAAGTGAATTTAAGTTATTTGCTATGTACTCGATGAATGTAACTTAATTTCGATGAATAAAGTGAATTTAAGTTATTTTCGATGTACTCGATGAATATAACTTAATTTCGATGAATAAAGTGAATTTAAGTTATTTTCGATGTACTCGATGAATGTAACTTAATTTCGATGAATAAAGTGAATTTAAGTTATTTTCGATGTACTCGATGAATGTAACTTAATTTCGATGAATAAAGTGAATTAAAGTTATTTTCGATGTATTTGATGAATGTAACTTAATTTCGATGAATAAAGTGAATTTAAGTTATTTTCGATGTACTCGATGAATGTAACTTAATTTCGATGATCAAAGTGAATTTAAGTTATTTTCGATGTACTCGATGAATGTAACTTAATTTCGATGAATAAAGTGAATTTAAGTTATTTTCGATGTACTCGATGAATGTAACTTAATTTCGATGAATAAAGTGAATTTAAGTTATTTTCGATGTACTCGATGAATGTAACTTAATTTCGATGAATAAAGTGAATTAAAGTTATTTTCGATGTATTTGATGAATGTAACTTAATTTCGATGAATAAAGTGAATTTAAGTTATTTTCGATGTACTCGATGAATGTAACTTAATTTCGATGATCAAAGTGAATTTAAGTTATTTTCGATGTACTCGATGAATGTAACTTAATTTCGATGAATAAAGTGAATTTAAGTTATTTTCGATGTACTCGATGAATGTAACTTAATTTCGATGAATAAAGTGAATTTAAGTTATTTTCGATGTACTCGATGAATATAACTTAATTTCGATGAATAAAGTGAATTTAAGTTATTTGCTATGTACTCAATGAATATAACTTAATTTCGATGAATAAAGTGAATTTAAGTTATTTTCGATGTACTCGATGAATGTAACTTAATTTCGATGAATAAAGTGAATTTAAGTTATTTGCTATGTACTCGATGAATATAACTTAATTTCGATGAATAAAGTGAATTTAAGTTATTTTCGATGTACTCGATGAATATAACTTAATTTCGATGAATAAAGTGAATTTAAGTTATTTGCTATGTACTCGATGAATGTAACTTAATTTCGATGAATAAAGTGAATTTAAGTTATTTTCGATGTACTCGATGAATATAACTTAATTTCGATGAATAAAGTGAATTTAAGTTATTTTCGATGTACTCGATGAATGTAACTTAATTTCGATGAATAAAGTGAATTTAAGTTATTTTCGATGTACTCGATGAATGTAACTTAATTTCGATGAATAAAGTGAATTAAAGTTATTTTCGATGTATTTGATGAATGTAACTTAATTTCGATGAATAAAGTGAATTTAAGTTATTTTCGATGTACTCGATGAATGTAACTTAATTTCGATGATCAAAGTGAATTTAAGTTATTTTCGATGTACTCGATGAATGTAACTTAATTTCGATGAATAAAGTGAATTTAAGTTATTTTCGATGTACTCGATGAATGTAACTTAATTTCGATGAATAAAGTGAATTTAAGTTATTTTCGATGTACTCGATGAATGTAACTTAATTTCGATGAATAAAGTGAATTAAAGTTATTTTCGATGTATTTGATGAATGTAACTTAATTTCGATGAATAAAGTGAATTTAAGTTATTTTCGATGTACTCGATGAATGTAACTTAATTTCGATGATCAAAGTGAATTTAAGTTATTTTCGATGTACTCGATGAATGTAACTTAATTTCGATGAATAAAGTGAATTTAAGTTATTTTCGATGTACTCGATGAATGTAACTTAATTTCGATGAATAAAGTGAATTTAAGTTATTTTCGATGTACTCGATGAATATAACTTAATTTCGATGAATAAAGTGAATTTAAGTTATTTGCTATGTACTCAATGAATATAACTTAATTTCGATGAATAAAGTGAATTTAAGTTATTTTCGATGTACTCGATGAATGTAACTTAATTTCGATGAATAAAGTGAATTTAAGTTATTTGCTATGTACTCGATGAATATAACTTAATTTCGATGAATAAAGTGAATTTAAGTTATTTTCGATGTACTCGCTGAATGTAACTTAATTTCGATGAATAAAGTGAATTTAAGTTATTTTCGATGTATTTGATGAATATGACTTAATTTCGATGAATAAAGTGAATTTAAGTTATTTTCGATGTACTCGATGAATATAACTTAATTTCGATGAATAAAGTGAATTTAAGTTATTTTCGATGTACTCGATGAATGTAACTTAATTTCGATGAATAAAGTGAATTTAAGTTATTTGCTATGTACTCGATGAATATAACTTAATTTCGATGAATAAAGTGAATTTAAGTTATTTTCGATGTATTTGATGAATATGACTTAATTTCGATGAATAAAGTGAATTTAAGTTATTTTCGATGTACTCGATGAATATAACTTAATTTCGATGAATAAAGTGAATTTAAGTTATTTTCGATGTATTTGATGAATATGACTTAATTTCGATGAATAAAGTGAATTTAAGTTATTTTCGATGTACTCGATGAATGTAACTTAATTTCGATGAATAAAGTGAATTTAAGTTATTTTCGATGTACTCGATGAATATAACTTAATTTCGATGAATAAAGTGAATTTAAGTTATTTGCTATGTACTCGATGAATATAACTTAATTTCGATGAATAAAGTGAATTTAAGTTATTTTCGATGTACTCGCTGAATGTAACTTAATTTCGATGAATAAAGTGAATTTAAGTTATTTTCGATGTATTTGATGAATATGACTTAATTTCGATGAATAAAGTGAATTTAAGTTATTTTCGATGTACTCGATGAATATAACTTAATTTCGATGAATAAAGTGAATTTAAGTTATTTTCGATGTACTCGATGAATGTAACTTAATTTCGATGAATAAAGTGAATTTAAGTTATTTTCGATGTACTCGATGAATATAACTTAATTTCGATGATCAAAGTGAATTTAAGTTATTTTCGATGTACTCGATGAATATAACTTAATTTCGATGATCAAAGTGAATTTAAGTTATTTTCGATGTACTCGATGAATATAACTTAATTTCGATGATCAAAGTGAATTTAAGTTATTTTCGATGTACTCGATGAATATAACTTAATTTCGATGAATAAAGTGAATTTAAGTTATTTGCTATGTACTCGATGAATGTAACTTAATTTCGATGAATAAAGTGAATTTAAGTTATTTTCGATGTACTCGATGAATATAACTTAATTTCGATGAATAAAGTGAATTTAAGTTATTTTCGATGTACTCGATGAATGTAACTTAATTTCGATGAATAAAGTGAATTTAAGTTATTTTCGATGTACTCGATGAATGTAACTTAATTTCGATGAATAAAGTGAATTAAAGTTATTTTCGATGTATTTGATGAATGTAACTTAATTTCGATGAATAAAGTGAATTTAAGTTATTTTCGATGTACTCGATGAATGTAACTTAATTTCGATGATCAAAGTGAATTTAAGTTATTTTCGATGTACTCGATGAATGTAACTTAATTTCGATGAATAAAGTGAATTTAAGTTATTTTCGATGTACTCGATGAATGTAACTTAATTTCGATGAATAAAGTGAATTTAAGTTATTTTCGATGTACTCGATGAATATAACTTAATTTCGATGAATAAAGTGAATTTAAGTTATTTGATATGTACTCAATGAATATAACTTAATTTCGATGAATAAAGTGAATTTAAGTTATTTTCGATGTACTCGATGAATATAACTTAATTTCGATGAATAAAGTGAATTTAAGTTATTTGCGATGTACTCGATGAATGTAACTTAATTTCGATGAATAAAGTGAATTTAAGTTATTTTCGATGTACTCGATGAATATAACTTAATTTCGATGAATAAAGTGAATTTAAGTTATTTTCGATGTATTTGATGAATATGACTTAATTTCGATGAATAAAGTGAATTTAAGCTATTTTCGATGTACTCGATGAATATAACTTAATTTCGATGAATAAAGTGAATTTAAGTTATTTTCGATGTACTCGATGAATATAACTTAATTTCGATGAATAAAGTGAATTTAAGCTATTTTCGATGTACTCGATGAATATAACTTAATTTCGATGAATAAAGTGAATCTAAGTTATTTTCGATGTACTCGATGAATGTAACTTAATTTCGATGAATAAAGTGAATTTAAGTTATTTTCGATGTACTCGATGAATATAACTTAATTTCGATGATCAAAGTGAATTTAAGTTATTTTCGATGTACTCGATGAATATAACTTAATTTCGATGATCAAAGTGAATTTAAGTTATTTTCGATGTACTCGATGAATATAACTTAATTTCGATGATCAAAGTGAATTTAAGTTATTTTCGATGTACTCGATGAATATAACTTAATTTCGATGAATAAAGTGAATTTAAGTTATTTGCTATGTACTCGATGAATGTAACTTAATTTCGATGAATAAAGTGAATTTAAGTTATTTTCGATGTACTCGATGAATATAACTTAATTTCGATGAATAAAGTGAATTTAAGTTATTTTCGATGTACTCGATGAATATAACTTAATTTCGATGAATAAAGTGAATTTAAGTTATTTTCGATGTACTCGATGAATGTAACTTAATTTCGATGAATAAAGTGAATTTAAGTTATTTTCGATGTATTTGATGAATGTAACTTAATTTCGATGAATAAAGTGAATTTAAGTTATTTTCGATGTACTCGATGAATGTAACTTAATTTCGATGAATAAAGTGAATTTAAGTTATTTTCGATGTACTCGATGAATATAACTTAATTTCGATGAATAAAGTGAATTTAAGTTATTTGCTATGTACTCGATGAATATAACTTAATTTCGATGAATAAAGTGAATTTAAGTTATTTTCGATGTACTCGATGAATATAACTTAATTTCGATGAATAAAGTGAATTTAAGTTATTTTCGATGTATTTGATGAATATGACTTAATTTCGATGAATAAAGTGAATTTAAGTTATTTTCGATGTACTCGATGAATATAACTTAATTTCGATGAATAAAGTGAATTTAAGTTATTTTCGATGTATTTGATGAATACGACTTAATTTCGATGAATAAAGTGAATTTAAGTTATTTTCGATGTACTCGATGAATGTAACTTAATTTCGATGAATAAAGTGAATTTAAGTTATTTTCGATGTACTCGATGAATATAACTTAATTTCGATGAATAAAGTGAATTTAAGTTATTTGCTATGTACTCGATGAATATAACTTAATTTCGATGAATAAAGTGAATTTAAGTTATTTTCGATGTATTTGATGAATATGACTTAATTTCGATGAATAAAGTGAATTTAAGTTATTTTCGATGTACTCGATGAATATAACTTAATTTCGATGAATAAAGTGAATTTAAGTTATTTTCGATGTATTTGATGAATATGACTTAATTTCGATGAATAAAGTGAATTTAAGTTATTTTCGATGTACTCGATGAATGTAACTTAATTTCGATGAATAAAGTGAATTTAAGTTATTTTCGATGTACTCGATGAATATAACTTAATTTCGATGAATAAAGTGAATTTAAGTTATTTGCTATGTACTCGATGAATATAACTTAATTTCGATGAATAAAGTGAATTTAAGTTATTTTCGATGTACTCGCTGAATGTAACTTAATTTCGATGAATAAAGTGAATTTAAGTTATTTTCGATGTATTTGATGAATATGACTTAATTTCGATGAATAAAGTGAATTTAAGTTATTTTCGATGTACTCGATGAATATAACTTAATTTCGATGAATAAAGTGAATTTAAGTTATTTTCGATGTACTCGATGAATGTAACTTAATTTCGATGAATAAAGTGAATTTAAGTTATTTTCGATGTACTCGATGAATATAACTTAATTTCGATGATCAAAGTGAATTTAAGTTATTTTCGATGTACTCGATGAATATAACTTAATTTCGATGATCAAAGTGAATTTAAGTTATTTTCGATGTACTCGATGAATATAACTTAATTTCGATGATCAAAGTGAATTTAAGTTATTTTCGATGTACTCGATGAATATAACTTAATTTCGATGAATAAAGTGAATTTAAGTTATTTGCTATGTACTCGATGAATGTAACTTAATTTCGATGAATAAAGTGAATTTAAGTTATTTTCGATGTACTCGATGAATATAACTTAATTTCGATGAATAAAGTGAATTTAAGTTATTTTCGATGTACTCGATGAATGTAACTTAATTTCGATGAATAAAGTGAATTTAAGTTATTTTCGATGTACTCGATGAATGTAACTTAATTTCGATGAATAAAGTGAATTAAAGTTATTTTCGATGTATTTGATGAATGTAACTTAATTTCGATGAATAAAGTGAATTTAAGTTATTTTCGATGTACTCGATGAATGTAACTTAATTTCGATGATCAAAGTGAATTTAAGTTATTTTCGATGTACTCGATGAATGTAACTTAATTTCGATGAATAAAGTGAATTTAAGTTATTTTCGATGTACTCGATGAATGTAACTTAATTTCGATGAATAAAGTGAATTTAAGTTATTTTCGATGTACTCGATGAATATAACTTAATTTCGATGAATAAAGTGAATTTAAGTTATTTGCTATGTACTCAATGAATATAACTTAATTTCGATGAATAAAGTGAATTTAAGTTATTTTCGATGTACTCGATGAATGTAACTTAATTTCGATGAATAAAGTGAATTTAAGTTATTTGCTATGTACTCGATGAATATAACTTAATTTCGATGAATAAAGTGAATTTAAGTTATTTTCGATGTACTCGCTGAATGTAACTTAATTTCGATGAATAAAGTGAATTTAAGTTATTTTCGATGTATTTGATGAATATGACTTAATTTCGATGAATAAAGTGAATTTAAGTTATTTTCGATGTACTCGATGAATATAACTTAATTTCGATGAATAAAGTGAATTTAAGTTATTTTCGATGTACTCGATGAATGTAACTTAATTTCGATGAATAAAGTGAATTTAAGTTATTTGCTATGTACTCGATGAATATAACTTAATTTCGATGAATAAAGTGAATTTAAGTTATTTTCGATGTATTTGATGAATATGACTTAATTTCGATGAATAAAGTGAATTTAAGTTATTTTCGATGTACTCGATGAATATAACTTAATTTCGATGAATAAAGTGAATTTAAGTTATTTTCGATGTATTTGATGAATATGACTTAATTTCGATGAATAAAGTGAATTTAAGTTATTTTCGATGTACTCGATGAATGTAACTTAATTTCGATGAATAAAGTGAATTTAAGTTATTTTCGATGTACTCGATGAATATAACTTAATTTCGATGAATAAAGTGAATTTAAGTTATTTGCTATGTACTCGATGAATATAACTTAATTTCGATGAATAAAGTGAATTTAAGTTATTTTCGATGTACTCGCTGAATGTAACTTAATTTCGATGAATAAAGTGAATTTAAGTTATTTTCGATGTATTTGATGAATATGACTTAATTTCGATGAATAAAGTGAATTTAAGTTATTTTCGATGTACTCGATGAATATAACTTAATTTCGATGAATAAAGTGAATTTAAGTTATTTTCGATGTACTCGATGAATGTAACTTAATTTCGATGAATAAAGTGAATTTAAGTTATTTTCGATGTACTCGATGAATATAACTTAATTTCGATGATCAAAGTGAATTTAAGTTATTTTCGATGTACTCGATGAATATAACTTAATTTCGATGATCAAAGTGAATTTAAGTTATTTTCGATGTACTCGATGAATATAACTTAATTTCGATGATCAAAGTGAATTTAAGTTATTTTCGATGTACTCGATGAATATAACTTAATTTCGATGAATAAAGTGAATTTAAGTTATTTGCTATGTACTCGATGAATGTAACTTAATTTCGATGAATAAAGTGAATTTAAGTTATTTTCGATGTACTCGATGAATATAACTTAATTTCGATGAATAAAGTGAATTTAAGTTATTTTCGATGTACTCGATGAATGTAACTTAATTTCGATGAATAAAGTGAATTTAAGTTATTTTCGATGTACTCGATGAATGTAACTTAATTTCGATGAATAAAGTGAATTAAAGTTATTTTCGATGTATTTGATGAATGTAACTTAATTTCGATGAATAAAGTGAATTTAAGTTATTTTCGATGTACTCGATGAATGTAACTTAATTTCGATGATCAAAGTGAATTTAAGTTATTTTCGATGTACTCGATGAATGTAACTTAATTTCGATGAATAAAGTGAATTTAAGTTATTTTCGATGTACTCGATGAATGTAACTTAATTTCGATGAATAAAGTGAATTTAAGTTATTTTCGATGTACTCGATGAATATAACTTAATTTCGATGAATAAAGTGAATTTAAGTTATTTGATATGTACTCAATGAATATAACTTAATTTCGATGAATAAAGTGAATTTAAGTTATTTTCGATGTACTCGATGAATGTAACTTAATTTCGATGAATAAAGTGAATTTAAGTTATTTTCGATGTATTTGATGAATATGACTTAATTTCGATGAATAAAGTGAATTTAAGTTATTTTCGATGTACTCGATGAATGTAACTTAATTTCGATGAATAAAGTGAATTTGAGTTATTTTCGATGTACTCGATGAATATAACTTAATTTCGATGAATAAAGTGAATTTAAGTTATTTTCGATGTACTCGATGAATATAACTTAATTTCGATGAATAAAGTGAATTTAAGTTATTTTCGATGTACTCGATGAATATAACTTAATTTCGATGATCAAAGTGAATTTAAGTTATTTTCGATGTACTCGATGAATATAACTTAATTTCGATGAATAAAGTGAATTTAAGTTATTTTCGATGTATTTGATGAATGTAACTTAATTTCGATGAATAAAGTGAATTTAAGTTATTTTCGATGTACTCGATGAATGTAACTTAATTTCGATGAATAAAGTGATTTTAAGTTATTTTCGATGTACTCGATGAATATAACTTAATTTCGATGAATAAAGTGAATTTAAGTTATTTTCGATGTACTCGATGAATATAACTTAATTTCGATGAATAAAGTGAATTTAAGTTATTTTCGATGTACTCGATGAATGTAACTTAATTTCGATGAATAAAGTGAATTTAAGTTATTTTCGATGTATTTGATGAATGTAACTTAATTTCGATGAATAAAGTGAATTTAAGTTATTTTTGATGTACTCGATGAATATAACTTAATTTCGTTGAATAAAGTGAATTTAAGTTATTTTCGATGTATTTGATGAATGTAACTTAATTTCGATGAATAAAGTGAATTTAAGTTATTTTCGATGTACTCGATGAATGTAACTTAATTTCGATGAATAAAGTGAATTTAAGTTATTTTCGATGTACTCGATGAATGTAACTTAATTTCGATGAATAAAGTGAATTTAAGTTATTTTCGATGTACTCGATGAATGTAACTTAATTTCGATGAATAAAGTGAATTTAAGTTATTTTCGATGTATTTGATGAATATGACTTAATTTCGATGAATAAAGTGAATTTAAGTTATTTGCTATGTACTCGATGAATATAACTTAATTTCGATGAATAAAGTGAATTTAAGTTATTTGCGATGTACTCGATGAATGTAACTTAATTTCGATGAATAAAGTGAATTTAAGTTATTTTCGATGTACTCGATGAATATAACTTAATTTCGATGAATAAAGTGAATTTAAGTTATTTTCGATGTATTTGATGAATATGACTTAATTTCGATGAATAAAGTGAATTTAAGTTATTTTCGATGTACTCGATGAATATAACTTAATTTCGATGAATAAAGTGAATTTAAGTTATTTGCTATGTACTCGATGAATATAACTTAATTTCGATGAATAAAGTGAATTTAAGTTATTTTCGATGTACTCGATGAATGTAACTTAATTTCGATGAATAAAGTGAATTTAAGTTATTTTCGATGTACTCGATGAATGTAACTTAATTTCGATGAATAAAGTGAATTTAAGTTATTTTCGATGTACTCGATGAATGTAACTTAATTTCGATGAATAAAGTGAATTTAAGTTATTTTCGATGTATTTGATGAATATGACTTAATTTCGATGAATAAAGTGAATTTAAGTTATTTGCTATGTACTCGATGAATATAACTTAATTTCGATGAATAAAGTGAATTTAAGTTATTTTCGATGTATTTGATGAATGTAACTTAATTTCGATGAATAAAGTGAATTTAAGTTATTTTCGATGTACTCGATGAATGTAACTTAATTTCGATGAATAAAGTGAATTTAAGTTATTTTCGATGTATTTGATGAATGTAACTTAATTTCGATGAATAAAGTGAATTTAAGTTATTTTCGATGTACTCGATGAATATAACTTAATTTCGATGAATAAAGTGAATTTAAGTTATTTTCGATGTATTTGATGAATGTAACTTAATTTCGATGAATAAAGTGAATTTAAGTTATTTTCGATGTACTCGATGAATGTAACTTAATTTCGATGAATAAAGTGAATTTAAGTTATTTTCGATGTACTCGATGAATGTAACTTAATTTCGATGAATAAAGTGAATTTAAGTTATTTTCGATGTACTCGATGAATGTAACTTAATTTCGATGAATAAAGTGAATTTAAGTTATTTTCGATGTATTTGATGAATATGACTTAATTTCGATGAATAAAGTGAATTTAAGTTATTTGCTATGTACTCGATGAATATAACTTAATTTCGATGAATAAAGTGAATTTAAGTTATTTGCGATGTACTCGATGAATGTAACTTAATTTCGATGAATAAAGTGAATTTAAGTTATTTTCGATGTACTCGATGAATATAACTTAACTTCGATGAATAAAGTGAATTTAAGTTATTTTCGATGTATTTGATGAATATGACTTAATTTCGATGAATAAAGTGAATTTAAGTTATTTGCTATGTACTCGATGAATATAACTTAATTTCGATGAATAAAGTGAATTTAAGTTATTTGCGATGTACTCGATGAATGTAACTTAATTTCGATGAATAAAGTGAATTTAAGTTATTTTCGATGTACTCGATGAATATAACTTAATTTCGATGAATAAAGTGAATTTAAGTTATTTTCGATGTACTCGATGAATATAACTTAATTTCGATGAATAAAGTGAATTTAAGTTATTTGCTATGTACTCAATGAATATAACTTAATTTCGATGAATAAAGTGAATTTAAGTTATTTTCGATGTACTCGATGAATGTAACTTAATTTCGATGAATAAAGTGAATTTAAGTTATTTGCTATGTACTCGATGAATATAACTTAATTTCGATGAATAAAGTGAATTTAAGTTATTTTCGATGTACTCGCTGAATGTAACTTAATTTCGATGAATAAAGTGAATTTAAGTTATTTTCGATGTATTTGATGAATATGACTTAATTTCGATGAATAAAGTGAATTTAAGTTATTTTCGATGTACTCGATGAATATAACTTAATTTCGATGAATAAAGTGAATTTAAGTTATTTTCGATGTACTCGATGAATGTAACTTAATTTCGATGAATAAAGTGAATTTAAGTTATTTGCTATGTACTCGATGAATATAACTTAATTTCGATGAATAAAGTGAATTTAAGTTATTTTCGATGTATTTGATGAATATGACTTAATTTCGATGAATAAAGTGAATTTAAGTTATTTTCGATGTACTCGATGAATATAACTTAATTTCGATGAATAAAGTGAATTTAAGTTATTTTCGATGTATTTGATGAATGACTTAATTTCGATGAATAAAGTGAATTTAAGTTATTTTCGATGTACTCGATGAATGTAACTTAATTTCGATGAATAAAGTGAATTTAAGTTATTTTCGATGTACTCGATGAATATAACTTAATTTCGATGAATAAAGTGAATTTAAGTTATTTGCTATGTACTCGATGAATATAACTTAATTTCGATGAATAAAGTGAATTTAAGTTATTTTCGATGTACTCGCTGAATGTAACTTAATTTCGATGAATAAAGTGAATTTAAGTTATTTTCGATGTACTCGATGAATATACTTAATTTCGATGAATAAAGTGAATTTAAGTTATTTTCGATGTACTCGATGAATATACTTAATTTCGATGAATAAAGTGAATTTAAGTTATTTTCGATGTACTCGATGAATGTAACTTAATTTCGATGAATAAAGTGAATTTAAGTTATTTTCGATGTACTCGATGAATATAACTTAATTTCGATGATCAAAGTGAATTTAAGTTATTTTCGATGTACTCGATG
>CATLJY010000561.1:0-56768 GCA_949987705.1 Thereva unica | reverse complement strand
AGGAGAGGAGGAGACCTCTAAACAGAAGCGCTTTTTGCTTCGAGCGTAATATTGGCTTGAAGAACTTCAGAACACTTTTGAATTAATTCGTCCTGAATCTGATGCGAGATGTGTAAGAAATTCTTCGTTCTCGATTCCAAATGTTCCTTTAAAATGTTATCTCCAGATTGGAAATAGGGCTTTGTTATGGTATCAGAAATTAAATTGAGGATTTTTTAAACCCTGATCCCCAAGATGACCTCTGTTAATAGATTTTTTGGAAGAAAAATTTGGGGTTTGTAGCCAACATACGAAATTTTTGTGCATACGAGTATAATGTTACGAAACTGAATTTAAAACTTTGAAAACAAAATTTTTTGCACCCCCCTGACAAAAATTCTGCCGGCGCCCATGTGGGCTATTCTGAGCCCTCTCCCAACTCGGCTATCGCCTCTAGAAAAAGTAAGTCCCTTGCGCGGTAACTAGCTATTCCGAGGTCAGGATAATCTCCCGATAGTTTCAACCAAGTTCTTTCTGACACTTTCTGCCATTTGGTAGAAGGCCGGCTTCAGAGCCGTTCTAGGCTTCATTATGGGTGCGTTGGACTTCGGAAGGACTTTTAGCACGCTTTTCAAAGGGGTATAGGTTTTAGCCCAGTTATTGTGGCCTGGAGAGGGTCCAGAGGATCTAAACCTCTTCTTACAATTGGTATCTCTCTTTCGTTTAAGGGCCACGCAGAGACCGGAGTAGCCAGCTTCCAAAAATTGTCTAAAATGATTTCGGGCTGCGCCACTCGTCTTCACAAAGACGTCGTTGTTTTCGGGTCGCCTCTCCGATCGATGGAGTAGAAGTTTTCCGCAGGTGGGCCTGTAAGAAGATCTTCTTCTAATGAATGAGTGATCTCAGTGTGCCCACTGTGGTTGACGGGCTCAGGTTCCCCCATTGAAGGGGATCCCGAAAATTCCTCTTCATTGTGCTGCATGGATCAGAAATATCAAACGGACCTGTTGGGGCTATAGAAGCTCCAGAAATGTTCGGAGCGTTAAGAGGTGATCCATCCTCAAAAGTTTTTAAAGGTATCTATATTGATCCTTCAGCATAATTGTTTAAACCTCTCCAAATCCGCTGTTCTATTAACAGGCAGGGGCACCTTGGGTAGAATGTAGTCTTGGAGTCAACGCTCCCTACTTGTATTCGTATTCAGGTGACATTGATGAGCACATAAACTCGGCTGGCTGCAAAGGTGCCACCAAAATTTTATTTATCGTTCAAAATTATTTTTCGCATTCATTTTAGCGCCCCTTGCCACCTAGCGCCTAGAGCGATCGTTCCACTCGCTCTACCCCAGGGCCAGCGCTGCATCTGACACGACAAGAGTGGCAGTGAGACCGTTGAATTGTGATTGGGAATAGGAAAAAGCGGGTGTTTTGGGTTTTTAAACGAACGGAGTGACACTTTTATTTTGGAATGTACTTTCGTGGTGGGATTTGATAATCTCACTGCCCATGGAAAGAGCGATTTTGAGATTCCCAATTGTTTTGGCGCACGCCATACTTTTGGCTTACGGGTGTAGCAAGGCGCACAGGGTTCCAGCTAGTACATTATGTTAATGAAGAAAGCAAACACATGAACTATTGCTAAGTGCGGAGGCACGCCGAATAATTTGCAGAGCAAGGGAACGATTAGGTCGCATCTCTCTTGCAGCAGAATGGGAACGATTCCGTCTGTTCCAGGCGTCTTGTAAGGCTTAAGCGACAGATGGCTTCACTCGTGGATGAGAAATAGTCTTCTTCCCAAATAACGAATAAAAACTATGTAATACTACGAAATACCCAGTGCTCAATTACCAACAGTTGCAACAAGAGTTACCATTACAATGCACCCCATTATTCCCTCCTCTTTAATTTAATTTTAAAAAATTCCGTAAACACGCGTTATTCATTTTCATTCGACCTACATCACCCAAAAAATTTAATCCCTTTCATTTATTATCTGCCAACAGATCTGTTGACCCACCGAATTGACATAATTTCATTTTTGGCACTCAATAATACAAGTTCGAATTATAAATATTCCTGTTCTCTCAGCCTGTGGCGCCTCGGGCTAAATACAGGCTTCTCCATAAAAGTGTTCCCGAAATTTTTACCTGCAGACAATTACTGACGCTTGGTCATGAAGCCGGTCATTCCAGCAGGTCTCTAACATTGCACAAATATTATATTTCGAAGATTTCATTCCCACCCGAACCTGAAGTATACAGAATTTGGGTTCAAGGAACTGTTTTTCACAAGCACCCAGTACTTTTTTTGTGTGGCCCAGATTGAAGTGGAGAGTAGTGTTTCCCATGGAGACTACTTTCAGGAATGCGCCGCGCTCACGTCTTCATTACATTACAGTTTCACCTCTATGACGACTATTCATCTTGTCACCCGCAACTTGTAAAACAATTTCGCTCTTCTCCTTGTCGCGCTCTGATAACTTCCATTAGAGTTGGCTTTTGTTCGCGGGCTACCCTGCAGAACAACCCTTGTTCAAGGGGTCGAGATTAAGTACGAAAATCCACGAAAGATCTCCAAATACTGCTCCCCAAACAACCTGGAAACGGGCACATCAGGATTCAAACTGAGGAAAGGACACCATCAACAGGAATTTCAGGATACCATCTGCAAAGATGATTGACACTTTTCGTACTAGATTTGGAGGATATACAATAAAGGGGATATGTCTTGCACATGCGCGGTACGCATAGGGTTCATGACTTTTCTCAGGACTCTGGGTTGCCGGATATCCCTGAATTCCTTCCTGGCGGAAAAGTTATTGTCTGTTTTGTGGTAAGGGTGGAAGAGGGATAGATTGTGAGCAACGTCTTGGTGCATTAATGATGTGATTTTGTTAGAAGGATCACCCACTCTCATTCCGCTCCTTTTCAAAAAAAGGAAAATCTTCGGGGCAGACAAATGAAACCCTGGCGTAAATATGAATAACAAATCTTTCTTCACGTCAGATACACTGAACAGACTCTTGGATCCTTTCTCGTAATTATGCATTCCGGATCCTTTTAAATTTTGTGTTTTTTTTTTCTTAATAAAATTTAAGACAGTTTTAATAAAATGGAGAAGGATTTCAGGTGGTTTTAAATTAATTTAATTTATTAATTATATTTATTTTTAAAAATTAATTGAATGTTTTAAAGATTTTAAAAAACTCTACAGAGTTCTTCTTAGATAGTCCTAGAAAAAATTAACAGGTATATTTTAAAGGTACTTAATTAATTGTGAGCTCCAAAAGAATGGCAATAAACCTAAATCTAGTCAGAAGCTATGACGATACATATGATGACAAGGGACAATGGCAAAATGAATTCTATAGAATAGCAACGGGCAAACCCCAGAGCCGATTACAGGAACTGTTTGCAAAAGGCCGAAAGCCCTAAATAAAAAATTAGGTTTGACCTATATATGTATCATATTGATGTACCTTGATGTACCAATACATATATCTGCAAACTTAAGTGATAAAAATAGACGTCCTTAAATTATTCTTAGAAAAGTTTATTTATGAAATAATGCAAGGTGAGTGGGAGGCCCATAAAAGAACTTCAATTGAAAGCTAAATTGATCCCCAAAGCCGCTTCGCAAGCTCTACTATGCCTTCTCGATTACAAATTGGCCTCGATTCCCAGATCCGGCGGATCAGAAGTGAGTGCGGATTTGATACTTTGCGAAAGTGACAAATCCGCACTCATTTCTGTCCGCCGGATCTGGGAATCGAGGCCATTAAGTTCCAAAAGTAAATCACGCGAGCAAACGAAAAACTATATTAAAATTTCCCCCATCAAAATTTTTCCTACAAAAAAGCTTTTATCCCAGCGAAGGCACGAACTTTATAAATTATCATTGGCGAGGTTCTTGTCTTCGCTAGAATAAAAGCTTTCTTTAGTTAATATTTTGATAAAGTTCGTGTCTTCGCTACGGTAAAAGCTTTTTGTAGAGGAAATGGTGGGGGACTTTTATATTAGCTGCGTCCTTTTTAGGCTGAGATCCAGATCAGATCAGGCGAGCATAAAAGAACGGAGTTGGATCATGGAAGGAATTTAGTTTTTTAGAGTTATAATTCCGATTTTTTATGTGTTCTGTCGCAATTTATATCAGTATCTAAAACTTATTAAAAGTATAAACAATTTATAAAAATGCTTAATTGACCTCCAATATTAACAAAAGGCAACTTTCAATCATTTTATGAAATTTTGCAGAGCTGCCAACCAACAAAATTATAAAAGCTGCTGGATGTGGTTCTTACACAAGCTTTTTTCGTATCACAGATGTTGATCCAAATCTTTTTTGCATTAAGTTGCTGTTGTTGGTTTACTTGAATGTTAATGATCTAAGTGGGATTACGGTGTAAAAAGAACGCAGCAGGGTAGAGGTGTTAGTTTGTTAAGCTGTTCAAATACATTTTTTCTTTACTTCATCGTTTGACTTTACATATTCTCATATTTTTTGTTTAGTTAACTGGTATCAAGCTTAACAAAAAGGGGAAATGCTTCAAAACAAAACACACGCGCAAGCGCAAACGTCAAGACAAGATACTTATCAAAATTTCTCCAAAGCCGTTGGCAGCCAATTAAGCTAAGTTACTTACTTCTTTACAGAACTGGTACATAAATCGCATAACCCAAAAACAGCAAAGACATTTTTAAGTTTATTAATTAATGTCGAAACCACTTGTGAAAAACAATCGCCTAATATAATTTATTTTTTTAGTGTTAGTAGCTCATGCAATAAAAGTGCACTTTACCGAATGAAAAATCCGAGGTTCTATTTCTCACACAAGCTCAGACTTCCTTCCTTCGCCACCACTATGGGGTTTGCTGGACTTTCTTACCCTCTTGAGAATTTATTATGCTTTACAAAAAATGTATGTGCTCATTTTGAGTTGTAATAAACCAAAACACTGTTTTTAGTATAGAAAACATCAACAAAAAACATTTTGAGGTCTGCGTACTTGAAGAGGGCTCTTGAAGTAATTGTGATAATGAAAAATCTTGTAGTGTATATAATATAGTGTATAGTATTCGTAATGATTTTAGTGCCAGAACAGAAACAAAGCAGAAAGAATCATTTTAGTATGATTTGTATTATGTTTAAAAGGAGCAGGAGTTTTATTTTCGATATTAAAAAACACAATAATTCTGTGAAAATCCTAGCAGTTTTTGAAATTGTTACACCTGTTTAAAAGAAGTTTAATTCGATTGATAAATTTAGTTGTAATCCAAACTCACTTGTGATATATATGTAGGTCTAGAAATATAATGTTTAGTTGTTTTATTAATAATTAAACAAACACTTGTTTCGTTTTAGTAATATTTATTTAGCACGTGTTATACTTATTATGTTTTACTATAATTAGTATTAACTAAACTGAGTTTTTAAGTTTAATGACACTTATTTTATTTCCTATTATTTATTTATATTATTTATTCTTTATATTTATTTTCTTCTGGGTTTTTTTGCTTTTTATTTAAATCACTGTGTGGACGCCGTAGTGCAAGCACGAGGATCACAGAGAAAAAGTGAAGATGCCGGAAATTGGCTGAATCACTAGACGTGATAGGGACGGAACGGAAAACCGGCAAGATCACTGAACTTTGAGTTCGGTGATCGATGGAGTGTTCCGACTGATAGTTTTGAACGTGCCGGAAGTTGTTGTGTGACATTGCGTAAAGTTTGGTAATTAAACTTTACGCGGTCACTACAAATGTACATATATAGTAAAATAATAAAAATGTAAATAGCAGTCATCAATACAGTTTTAATCAATTTTTGGGTAGAGGCTGTATGGCCACTACATTGTAAAAAACTTAGGCTGGTGGCCTTTCGGACCTCTACAAATTGTTACCAAGAAAAGCAATTGCTTCGATATTTATCCATCGCCCGGTTTTTCTACAAGTTCTATCATCGGTATGGCTCTGGCTCTCAGAATCCTGGATCCTCACACGATTGAGTGGATAAATGCCATGCTTGTAATTCGTGACATTTCTTCTATCCTAGGTGTCTCCACCATTAGTGTTAAGGCTATTAAGGGCTGCCCTCAAGATGGAGTCTCCTCCTCTCTACTCTGGTCACTAGTTGTGGATGAACTTTTGACAAAACTTTCTGAATCTGGTTTCGATGTCATTGGTTATGCAGATGATTTCGCCATCATTGACTCTGGGAAGCTTGACTTAACCATTACAGAGGTCATGAGGACAGCACTCCGAGAAAATAAAAGATAATGTACCACGGAGGGTCTGTACCCAAGTGGGGTTGTCCTGGTACCTTTCTCTAAAAGCTACAAAGTGGACCAAGGTCCTGTATGTATTCAGGGTACCACAGTTGAATACTCAGACTCAGTCAAATATTTGGGAGTCAAGTTAGAGAAGAGACTGAATTGGTGCGCTCAACATGACTACGTCATCAGCAAATCCAAATGGGGTCTTGCACCACAAATGGTGTACTGGATGTACAATACGATCGTTAAACCTGTGATCCCTTATGCCGCTATAGTTTGGTGGCCCAAGACTAAACATGTTACGTCGTCCTCAAGTGTAGCAATCTAGAACTGCTTGCTTGCCTCTCCATTACCGGAGGTCTGCGGAGCTGTCCCACAGCTTCAATGGCATTCATTGGATTGACTCCTTTGCATATCTTCATACCCCTTTGCATTTCTTCATAGACTTCGGATCTCAATCCAACTTGCCCTATACGCTCAAAAGACACATGGAATAACAATATCCCAAACATTTCCATTTGCCGCGTATCCGATCATATGGTTAGTGAGCTGTGGTTTCAAAGGAAACTCAGAGCGATTATCTCGGATCGTTCTGATTGGGAAGAAACTTATTCTTTCTGGGGATGCAAAAAATCTCCACTAGTTTACCGACGGGTCAAATATGGAACATGGCAAAAGGGCTGGTGTCGCAGGACTCAACTCTAAAGTCTCGATTGCAATGGGTAAGTGGCCTTCTGTTTTCCAGACTGAAATACATGTCATTGTGACCTACGCTAGGCTCAACCTTGAGAAAGGTCTGAAAGGCGCTAACATTAAAATCTTTTCTGACAGCCAAGCAGCCATCAAGGCACTTTCGACGTGGAAGTTTTCTTCCAAAATAGTTTCAGCGTGTTTTGTCGTACTCCAGGGCCTAAACAGAAGAAATGAGGTCTGGCACTGTTGGGTCCCCAAACCCTGGGGTATCGAGAGGAATTAGGCTGCAGACAGCTTCGCGAAGGAGGGATCTGAGATGTCGGTCCAGGGTCCAGAACTCTTCTGTCTCATATCTTGGTCCACCTTCAAGTCCCTGGTAAAGGAGTGGATAAAAGGACTAAACCTAGCCTTTTGGGAATCAATCCCTTCAGTCTTAGACAGGCTAAAGATCTTATGAAACCCTTTTAGTCTAAGCTCCCACAACAAAAAAGGTACCCCATCGAACACCTCAAAACAATAAAGTGAGATTGGCTGAAAAACATGTAAAAAACATGTAAAAAACATGTAACGACCGCCAGACTAGTAAAAATTTGTTGATTGCTATTTTTTGTGAATTTTTGAATTCTGTTAAAAAACAATGATTTTATTTTCCAAAACACCTGTCTGAAATTTATACAATTTTTAAACAGCATGAGTTCAACAATTTGTAGTAAATAATGAACACATTTGACAAAAACCCCCTGTCACGGCGCTTAAAAATTATATCTGTCATGGTAAAAAAACATTTTTTCAATGACAGGCTTATTTTTATGCATAGAGGACATCTTAAACTTCAGTTGTTTTCTTTTTGAACAAAGTGTTCTGTAATGCCAGTGGTTGATCTTCATGCATTGATGCTGCGCATTCAAAATTCAGTCTGACAATTTATTAACAAAAATTGTCAGCCAGACAAGTTTTAATAGACCGAAGAAATCTCAAACTTTATTTAAAATAAAAATCAGAGAGGTGTTATGAAGTGTATTTTTGTAAAGAAAAAGAATTTATAACATAAGGTCTGTCAGAAGCTAATTAACAAAAATTGTCAGACAGACAACTTTTTTCAAATGTGGTTCATTATTTACTACAAATTGTATAAATTTCAGACAGGTGTTTTGGAAAATAAAATCATTGTTTTTTAACAGAATTCAAAAATTCACAAAAAATAGCAATCAACAAATTTTTACTAGTCTGGCGGTCGTTACATGTTTTTTACATGTTTTTCAGCCAATCTCACTTTATTGTTTTGAGGTGCTCGATGGGGTACCTTTTTTGTTGTGGGAGCTTAGACTTTTTGCCTTAAGGAAAACCTTAAACAGAGCGGACCTAAAGCTGGTGGTGGGTTATCTGATTGGTCACTTAGGACTGCAGTATCACCTCCACAACCTAGGACTATTTCAAGAGACAGAATGCTGACTCTGCCTAGAAGGCAACGAGACTTCCAGACACATTGTTTATAAATGTCCTGCTCTGATCTGGCTTAGAAGAAGAACCTTTATCAGAGAGTTTTTGAGTCCGGCTCAAGTCCTGTCTTCGTCAATTAAAGACCTTTTAACCTTCATCCGGAAGGCTGATAGTCTGTTCCGCTAGTGGGGTTCGTACACAATAGACCTAACTTGGCCGCAGTGTTCACTGTGGGGGTTCCTCCCTCACTCCTTAAAAAAGGCTGTGAACACGTTTTCTACGATCAACTATCAGACGATCGTAGTTAGAAAATATAACCCGCCGTCTGCTACTGGGGTATTTCAATACCCCAGCCATTTTTAAAATCTGGAAATTTTCTCTTATTCTTGCATGAATTATTAAAAATTAAAAATATTGAAAGTTATTCTTTGGCTGTTAAAACAAATAAAAATTAAAGTTAACACTTAAAAGAGCAAACCCAAATTTTGTTAGATTTTTTAAAACATTTTTAGTACCCTAAAGTATACAAGGAAACGAAATACCCCATGTAGCAGACTATGTACACAAAAAACCATGTAGCATACGGCGGGATAAGCTAGCTTTTCGCCAGACCCATTTCTATATCAGATGTAGTATTCAACCATGATAACGAGGCGAGGTGATGAATCATTAATTAATCCATTCGTAATTGCTCGAGGTCGAGACATCATGAGATAATGGAGAGTCCGATCGAAAGTACTAGTCTAGTTCACTAAAAGAGATGTTCTTTGATATTTTTAAAACTAGAACAATTTCTGATGGTTAAGATATGCGCGCAAAGCATTTTTTAGCGTAAGTTTTTAATGACTCGGGCCATACGTATTCCACATTTCAAGAGTATGGAGAAAATTCAACGTCTATTCAGGCGACCTGTTAAAAACCTTACTAAAGTCCTAGAATCTCCTGCACTGATATAATCCAGTCTTATATATTTTCCAAAACAAACAAATGAAAAATAAACAAAGACCAGGAAAATATATTTTTTATTTATATTGCATAGAAAGCTGCACTCCATTCATCATTCCTCCTACACGAACCGGTGTACGGATTGAAAGTCTTCCACCTTGTGCCTATGCCTACGCATTCACCCTCATAAATATCCAGCCATATCCTTCCCAGGGCGCCAGTATAATCTGGAATGCCAAATCTAGACAATTTTCTCCCATTGTTGTCGTCTAAAGGTACACGAAGTACTCAATTTATAGCACTTAAAATTTCTACCCCCAAAATCATAAATATTCATAATTTATCATCGCCCCCCGGTTCAATGAACCAAAATGAATTTTTAATGCCTGATAGCGCGTCAGTTTTGGGTGAATTTAATGAATTTCTCGGCAAATCTTTAAAGTGAATTTATTTTCTGTGTGCCATTTTATTCGAAAAGAAAGAAAATCCATAACCAAACGACAAAAAGGACGAAATCACTGTGAAACTTCCTCATCCTTTCCTTTCAGCCAGGGCACACATGGAACGAACCCACGGGATTACAATGGGGTTAATAAAAGCCACGGAAACTCAATATTTACGGATTATTTAAAATGAGAAAAAGGACGAAGCTTAAGGAACTTTGAATAGTTTCCATTAAGTTTGTTTATAGAGCAAAAAAAAAGAATTTCCCTCTTTGGCATTTTTGTGGATTCTCGTTTCGTTTCAGGAGCAGGATTATTTTACCTAAAAGCTTTTTTTTTGGACCAATAACAAACACTTAAAAATTGCTTATGAATAAATAACGGCAAAAAAAGAAGATGGAAATTGAATTTTTATATTGGTTGCATTATGCTTATTGGATGCCTTCCGTGAGCCATGAAGGATTGGAATGGAGTTTGGGGGGGAACTTACGGAGGCTTTACATACAATATGAATATACGACTTTCTGCCATCATCTAGGTATACGCCGAATGCTTATCACTGTCCTACATTTCGTGGTCTTTTCACGTGAAATCTCACATAAAATATTACACAGTACTCTACCTATCCAATCTGCTACATCTTCATTATTTATTTATCGAAGGCATCATTTTTGGCGTAGACTTTTTAGAATTTAAACATCATGGGTTCGCAAGGATCAACAATCTGAAATACTTTTTCTGAAAACCTTTTTTCTTGGCAGCGAGTTTAACAGAAAACACACTTATCAATTAGCTGACAGATTCCTTTAAGTTATTTTCCTTTGTGATCGGGATTGCCTCTTATTGAGAATTTCCCAAATTTTATCCTTTAAGCCGAAATATAAAATCGTTAGTGTGGGTGATTTGTAGCAGAGGACAGGTCTTTACAGACAAAAGTAATAAACATAAAATTGTGAGTTGCCCTTCGAAAATCCCCGACATTTCAAGCCAATGAACTTTAATCTTTAATCTTGTTCTTACTCCCGATAAGAAGCAGTAGTCCATCGAAATTATTTATGTGAAAGACTACAGCTCAGCAAAACATCAGGGATTATGTGCAAGGCAGGAATACAAGCCCCGCCTTCACAAACTAATTTCCAAAAAATATAAAGAAGGGCAGCGGTCAGGTACATGGGAAGCCCCAGTTGGCCGGGAACACCATGGCCATGGTACGCTGGTCAATGAGATAGTGCTCAACCAGTCAAGTCTAGGCAGACTGCTGAACCTCCTCAAGCGGTCTGGCCTACAAATATGAGATATACGAGTCCCCAGCCGAGTCCCCAGACACCGCCACCGCCGAGTCCCAACTACCGAGCCCCCGCCGAGGACCCCGCCGAGTCCCAAGCCACCGACCCTGACCCAGGTCCCGACTCCCGTGACCTAGATTCCATGGCCAACCAACAGGTGATTGATTAATGGCCTTGACCTAGAATCCATGGGCGGGCCCTTGACCTTGATTCCGTGACCTAGTTCTCAGTCTAAACCGTCCCCATACCTACTGTAGTACTATCAGTGTCGGCGGATAGTATTGGACCGGGTGGATAGTCTGGCAAACTGACTACCCTTGGAAATTGTTATTAGATATGAAAAGCCCTTTCTTAGAAGGTAGATCACTACGTTGTGAGTCGGAAGATGGCCCCACGGTGTGTAGAACAACATGAGGAGTTCCGTAAAGATCTATCCTGGGTCCCCTCCTGTGGATCACAATATATTTAGGTTAGGCCTCCCAAAAGGAGCAGTTTCGATCCGGTTTCCGCCTCTATGATGCTGTCAACACGCTAAGGGCGATGGCGTAACGATTTTCGCCGGAAAAGGCAAAAGTACTGACGAAATCAATTCGTTGAGTGCACACACTAAGAGCTACGGCGACAAATAAACTAACCCCCTCAGCCGACACGTTTGACAGGCAACGGCTACGATATAAAAAAATAGATTTATTCGGTCGGCATGTATTCTATTCATTTTTGATAGTCACTGTATAAAGCGATTCGTCGGTCGCCCTTAACTTGTTTACAGATGAGATCGAATTATGCGCGAACGAGGCTATCTAGAGCCTAGACAATTCTATGAGCACTCTCCAACGTTGGACGCTTGATGTGACCGATACCCAACTACGAGTGTCAATGTCAATGTCAAGCGCCCCAAGCTGATGTTTGGACAAGTTCGGACTTTGGTCGATGCTGACTCAATCGTTGGAAGTCAACATTCGAAGGAAACTTCCATGCATCTTGGAGGGCATTGCAGATAAGGCTTCCACTATTTGTGCAGCATTTCCAAGAATGCTTTTCAACGTGGAAACCCTAGAGCGAGCGAGTGTATTAAGCTCGATCTTGCTTTATGCAGCGCCAGTGTGAGCAGCAGCTATAAATTGGACGGCTAACAGCAGAAAATGGATGACCACATACAGACTAAACGCCCTCCGTGAATGCTGCACGTACAGGACCATATCTAACGATACGGCGTGAGTGATATAGGGTGCGCCAAAACAATTGGGAATTTTATATTCATATGGGGAATTGCAATTCCATACACATTAACATTTCGTGTATGGATAAAATACAGGCACTCGTGCTTTGTGATTTCCCTTTGAAAATTATTTACGGATACCACACTCCTCCATGGCATCTGACTACGACAAGAGTCGCAGTTAGACTAATTGAATTATGATTGAGAATATAAATGAGCAAGTGATTTGGGGTTTTAAACGAACGGAATGACGTTGCGCACTTTTCTTTTCGAATCTTCATTCGTTGTGTGGATTTGAGACTCTCGCTGCGCATGAAAAAAGCGATTTCAAGATTCCCAATTGTTTTGGCACAGGTTATAGCAGGGATGAGGTAGTGACGAGAGAATGTGTGCTTCTTTATGATCCAGAATATGTCACAGGGGAGCCAAATACAGTGCGGTATCGAAGCGAGTCTGTAACAGAATTGCAAAAGAAGTGAGACGATTCTTTTAAGGTTTGGTGGACCCGCAAATTTATCCCAAACATAGAGCGATGGATTACCAGGGCGCATTTTTAAGGGAGTTGGGATAGGAGGAGACAAAGAAACCCCAAGAGTGTTAGCAGCTAGATAAAAGCAGAACCATTGTCAAAAGGCTATGCTAAAAGAGCGGAGATAGTGGAAGACCAGGAGGTGATTTAGTAGGTTCGAGTCCCACACAATCGGCAAACATGAGCCTCTAGCTTTTCACCATCCAACAAACGAAAATAAAAAACAAATTGATTGAACTCGAGGAGTTTTAATAATACAACATTGAATAAAATCGAAAGTGCGAAGTTAAATCGGTATATATGCTTACAAGGTTGGACTACTTACTCTCAAATTCCGGGTGGGTATTTTACGAGCGGACTCTGTTTTACACAACAGCTCTCAGCTCCGACCAGGATCTCCCAGTTGTTGCGGCCTCTGCTAATATGGCTATCCTCCACGTTGTGCTAGGTCTTCCGATTCGTCGGGATCCTTGCGGATTACAGTCAAGGGCCTGTCTGGCTAGATTTTCGTTTTCGCGTCGCGAGGTGTGGCCGATCCAATTCCATTTCCTTCGCCTTATTTGGTCGTCTATCCACTCTTGACCGGAGAGTTTTAAGGCGATCAAGAGACAGAATACGACTCTGCTTGAACTCTGCATGATCTGGCTTAGTAGACGAGAGTTTATGAGCCCTGCTCAAGTCCGGTCTTCGTCAATTAGATACCTTCTTGCCTTCGTCCGGAAGGCTGATAGTCTGTTCTTCTAGTGGGGTACGTACACAACAGGCCGAACTTGGCCGCAGTGCTCATCGTGTGGGTAGCCCTCGCGTTACTCGTATAGCTTCGATACCACAAGACAAGCACGTGACAGATCTCTTGTCTGCATAACCGTGAACTTTTGTCCATTTCAATCAGCAGGGATATAAATCTGATTCTAATCGTGTTGAATTGAACGCACTGTAAACGGAACACTGTCTCTTTCTTCCCGTTTCAGTGGACGGTCTAGAATGTCTCAACGGTCTCAATGTCCTAAACATAACATTAACCAAAGATCTCCGTTGGAATAATCGCTAAACAAGCATCACAATGCTTGGGATTCCTTAAAATATGCAATTTCCTTTTTCAACCATCATCGGCCAAGGCTATAATCTAAAAGTCCTACATTCGGGCCCTCCTTGAATTCAACTCGTATATCTGGGCAGGGACCCCGGGTACCATATTAGCGTGGCTGGACCAGGTGCGAAACCGCGATCTCCAACTTATTGACGATGGCGCAATTTACTTCTCAATTCATTCCCTAAGCCACTGTAGGAATGTAGCGGCTTTGGTGAAATTCGACCGCATCTGCCACAACGACTGTCCCGCTGAAATATATAACCTCCTGCCTCCACGGCAATGTTTTTCCCACAACACAAAACTAGCCTTTCGGCTCATTCCCATTATCTATAGCACGCAGACATCAGTTTAGAAATTCGTTCGTTTCGCGCACAATTCGACTGCAGAACAGCCTCACACAGTCAGTATTCCCGAACTCATACAACATCCAAGAGTTGAAACTCAGGGTTCTTCGCCAAACTCCTTAACCTTAACCTGTCTTTCCCATTCTCTTTCGTTCGAGCAAAGCTTAATACAATACATCTGATAATGACGTGAAAGACAAGACGGGACTGGTGGTCAGTGACTGATTACACATAAAATAAATGTTTTATTAACGCAGTCATATGCCTTTTAACAAGCCAAGCGGCCGGTGTTCGCCCGTTGTAATGCCATTTCTGTTTTTACTCGCGTTGCTTTAAGGTCATGACCTGATCCGTTGACTTGTTTGTCCTAAAACCATCTGATTCTCCTATAAGGCTTCCGTTATAGGTTCTAAATTTTGCGTCACAATAGCCAAGATATTGTAACTGGGGCTCGTAACTAACCAAAGCATGATTTAAATATTGTCTTCTACAAACAAAATCTCCTTATTCATATTGAATTAATCCCGAACGACTGTTCACCATAGTCCGCCTCTCAGCTTTAAATAACATTTTCCACATGACAGATTATCCTTCATGAAATTCTCAAAGTCATAAATTCAAAAAGAAATCAATTAAAGAATGATCGATTGGAAAAGTTTTTTTTTTTTTTTAATAATTTCCTCGGCATACATAAATGTGTGTACCCAGAAGATCAAAAATAGAGATTCTACGTTAACATAAACATAATCTACACCTACCAACCAAATAACCAATCATCGTGGCTGCAAAGCACCTCAATTATATCTTACCTTTCGAGGTCAGGATAGGATCGATATCGTTCATATACGTTGATGTACCGACATCCATTAATCATGGGTATCAATCTCCTAGGTGGTCTCCCTGGTGATACATCATCGATTAGTGTATCCATATTCTGGAAAGGACCTATGTTCTCAAAGGATTCGTATACGTTTTCATTGAATCCTTTTGGATTTAGGAAGTGAATTGTAGCGGATTATTAAGAATTTTTCTGTGTTGTGCTAAATTAAATCATTCAATATTTTTGATTATTGATTTGAATTGAAATTGATTTGAAATGAATAAAAATTTTTATGGCAAATTTTGATTATTGTGTGACTCTGTTATAAAACAACTTAACACACACTTGATTCCGAAATTTCTTTATCCGATAATAACCTTTCGTTGTATCTATTTCATCCCAGTAAAAGGAATGTGTTCCATGTACATTCTTCTCCCACACTACATTCCTTCATGTCCTCGGGGAGCACACATCGTCTTTGTTGAAGATTTTCACACGTCGTAGAAAGGATTTTCCTCGCTATCGTAAACTTGTAAAGCACCGTAAACAACACTAATGATTCCTGTCGAAAAGTACTTCAGTTCTACTAAATCAGGATTATTTCAGATTAAACACTTTATTCTGCTGGAAAACGTATCCTGTTTGGAGATTAGTTGAAATGCTTGTTGTGTCCTCTGGATTGTATCAATGCTAGTCAATAATGGGCTAATCTGAGCATCTTAGAATTTGGAGAGTTCTAAACCTAAAAGTTTTATAGTGATCCTTGATGTTGTAAGGATTGCAGTTTTTAACGTACATGATGAACGTTCTTCTGTCGACATTTAGCCTCACTTTGTAGAGCTAATAGATAGATATTTTAAAGGTAACCATTGGATTCTTAAATGGTAAAGGATATTTTCAAAGAATTCCATACAACTGTAAGAATCCAAAAAGGACGATTTCGATTACTTTCTATGTACGTGTATGGAACCTACTCCTAACCTTTACTATCCCGACTCTGATATCGGGATATCGAGAAACAACTCGCTGGGGTGTTATGCCTTCTGAATCGAATTGAGTCTCTCTCTGACATGCGTTTGGTGGAGCGAGGTGATAGGAGAAATCAGGAATGTAAAGGGGGAAGAACAAAGAAGGAAAGTTATGTATGTGGGCAAGGTGGGAAAGGCGAAGGACCGTGGTGCAGTCGGGATTCGAACCCGCGACCGCTGCGGGGTTACCCAGGCGCCTTACTCCCTAGACTTCCGAGGCCCCCGTGGCTAATCAGAAGAAGGATTTAGGCAACGGTCCATATACCAATCTTAAGTAAAGATACATGCGTACATAACTATTCACGAAATTATGCTACTGTATCCGGAGCAGCCGATGTGCCAGCACTGGTGACCAGAGATGCTGGTGAGAAGTGGGTTACTGGCCGAATGTGCGAACAGGACATCACGTCGATTAAAAGGATAGCAATGTAATTGTTGAAATGCAAAAAATCAGTTGCTGCGCTATCAGAAGAACGACTTACCGGATCCGAGTTTGGCGTTTGGCGGTTTCAACTATCAGTGGAACGATCAAGACCCACATGGTATCCGTCTATGCGCTAACCGAGACCAGCCCGGACGCGAACAAGGACGAATTTTACGATTGGCTTCAACAGACGCTGGATATGATACACCAAGCCAAATTAATAACACTCGCGGGGAACTTTAATGCACATTGAGCAGATCGAACAGGCTGGGAAGGAACGATAGGCAATTTCGGTCACGGAGTAATTAACGACAACGGCTTACTCCTGCTTTTATTCGTAGCGTCAAACAACTTGGTCGTTGGCAACAGCATTTTCCGCCATGCACTCAAACACCAACTCACCTGGAGAAATCCATCCCGCAAAGAGTCGGCTATGTTAGACTACGTTTTGATCAACGCAAGATTCCGATCGTCGCATAAAGACGTATTGGCAATCCGTGGGCCCGATTGCGGATTGGACCATTATATTGTTCGAGCGAAATTACAGATGCGATTACAAAGAGCGAAGAAAATGGCGCCACTACCTGCCAAGAAGAATTGGGCGTGCCTACGGAACGGCCATCGGGCGAGAGTTTCAAATGGCGTTATCCAACGCTTGCCATACCGGACGATATCGATGTAGAAGAAATATAATTGTCGGAGTCTATTGAGTGGTGTGCAACGGAACTGTGTCCACCAATCCGTAAATGGACGCATAGATATCGGAAACTGTCTGGGCCTCGTCGATCAGCGGAAGCGAATAAACAACGTCGACTTTGAACAACACCGACGATTGAACAAAGAAGTTTGACCGAAAATGAAATCGGAACGAGAAACGAACTGGAAAAACGTTGCGGCCAACAAAGAAAAAGCGGCATCGAGGCATTAGCACCGGACGCTGTACCAGGCAATCTGGCTGTTAGGCGGCAAAACAACGGACGGAACTTTTGTGACTTCTTACAATGTGTGCCTGCAGCGGTGGAGAGAATTCTTCCACCAGCTGTACAACCACGATCCGCCGCAAGGTCCAGCACCCGAACCACTGATTTATCGAACAGCCGACGAACCAGTTGCTCGATACCGTCCCGACAATTATCGAGGTCAAGACGGCAATAAAACCGCAAAAAAATGGCAAAGGCCCGGGAATAGACCAACTAACCGCCGCCGTGATGATCAAAGCCGGAGGTGATGTCTTATCACATCGACTCCATATCCTCATAACACACATACGGCATTCGGATCGTGTCCCGTCGGCTTGGAAGAAAGCGATCGTTGTGCCAATTGTGTTATGTTGTGTCCTTTCGATCGTCAGCAAAGTATTTACGAAAATCATACAATTGAGGCTACAGAAATATCGAGAGCAAACGAGTCGGAAAGAACAAGCAGGACTTAGACAACATCGAGGATGCACTGATCAAATATTCGCTCTCTGTCAGCTCATGGAAAAAAGAAGTCGTTGCGGCAAACGGACTTTCGTCATTCATCATCATGTATTTCAAATCCGCTTTCGATTTAAGCGATTGGAACAGCTTATGGAGAGCCCTGAAAACCGAACACGCTCCATTGAAAATCACCTAACTTCTCCAAGCGTCGTACGTTGGCTCAACCAGCCGTTCGTGTTCGAAACGACTTATCCGAGGAGTTCCCGATTCAAACGGGAACAGCAAAGTTCGCCTCGCTCAAGTGGTGCATATGGAAACGAACAAATATTGCCATCAAAACGAAAGTACGCCTATATCGAACTTTGATCCTTCTGATTCTTCTTTATGATTCGGAAACGTGGACGCTGCCAAACCGGACGTCAAAAAGTTCGAGGTTTTCCAAATGTGATGCTTGAGGCAAATTCTCGGTGTCTCATTCCGCGATCGCCTTCGAAACGAGACAGTTCGACAAAGATGCGATAAGCAGACCCTGATCGAAGAATAAATTCAAAAACGGCGACTGTGGTTTGAACATGTTTGCCGAATAGTTGCGCGACCGCCCCTCACAGTGGAGAATTCAGCGGTCGGCTCCGAAGAAAACCTGGCTAAAGAATATCGAGGGCGACCAAAAGAATCAACGATCATCAGTCACCGAGGATCTAGACGTCGCCAAAAACCGGCACAAATGGAAACTAATCGTGAATAGAATTCGAGACCCAGTGGCACCGACAGCAGCGTATCCGTTGCGGGGACGTCCCGCTCGGACCGCCAGCTAACGGATCAAGGAACAAAGAAGACTATGTCAAAGAGTCTTGTGAGTCGTAAAGGTTCATAGTTGTGCCAACTCCAGATGCGCGTATAATAGATCATTCCCCAATCGGCAATAATTAGGGTACAATTTTACGCTTAGGTGCGCTGTTTTGTAGCAGTAAGCGTAAACTAAGAAACCACTCCATTTAACTCTAACTATCCACTTCTTAATGTATCTTATCATAATTTAGACGTTCGCATACTCGTTCACTAGGCTAAATTTGTGCGGCACGTTATTGCATTTCTCTGGGTACAAAGGAACATTTTCATTCATGGCCAGGTTTTATACCATTTTGTTCCAATTTGGATTTTGAAATTCTTTGTGCCCCTTTAATCCCTCATGGGACATAGGGCGGAAACAGTTGCCCTCCAGCGGACTCTGTTTTGCGCGACAGCTCTCAGCTCTGACCAGGATCTCCCAGTTGTTTTGACCAGGATCCAGTTGGATTTTGAAATGGGCAACGAAAATTGTTCCAAAATTCTGTGGGCCCGTTTATGACTAGGTCGAAAAGTTAAATCGAGATTGAGTTGAAATTTCGACCACCGTATATGATGTTGAGTTGAGTTCACTTTGGGTTGAAATAGAGTTGACAGTTGATATCAAAACATAACCTCAAATTCTTGTGTAAAATCCTCATTTATAGATACGTAAAAATTCAGAACGAAATAATTTATTTTTCCTGTACCGGAAAAACATCGAACACAAAATTAACGCCGAATGCGGACTTCACGGATAGTAAACAAACAAGACAAATGTCACTTCAACCGAATGTCAACTCAACGTGCGTATATCAGGTAAAATATCAACTTGATCCAGGGAGGAGAGCTGAGTTGGGTTAAGTGGACCCAGTTTCAACTTGACATCCGTTTATGACTGGGTTGAACCCGCATTGAACCAGGGTTGAACCCAGTGGCGTACCTAAGACTTTTGCCGCCCGGGGCAGTATCCAATTTTCCGCCCTTTATAAGTCAATCAAATGGTGGTTTATATAAATTATTAATAAAAGTAAAAAAAAAACTCAACAACAAAAAAATTTGCACGAACTTGTATTCCAGCCAGAGAGAAATGTATACAATTTTCTGTGCGATAAAAGAGCTCCAATTTGCGTGTGGGATGTAAACAGGCTTTTATAGATTTGATTTATATCCCACATCGTATTAAATCAGACTCGCCCGTTCTTAGCCCGCCACATGCACGTATTGAAGCGTCTGCATGGGGCCCGCACAGTACTCCTGAGTAAAAGTATTGAGGTAATGGGTTTCACGTTAGGGTTAGTGATTTTGAGATGATGGAGAGAGTCACCGTTCGAGGAGGCTCCCACTACCACCGATCAACAAAATGCAAAATGGTCACCATCCTGACATTCGAGCAACTTACATCTTACATTTTCGGGGCAGAGTGAGGCTTCTGTTGGCATTTCTGCTTAATTGGTGATCGGAGCGGAAAGGTTAAAGTGAGGGGAGATTGTAAGTTTGTCTGGGGCAGCTTTGGTCATGGGCTTTGAAGCCCCTCTGATCCTAAGCTGTACCCAACCAATCTTGTAGTCAATTTGGCCTCCCGCCCGCCAGCTCGTCAAAAGACCTTCGTTTCACAGAGAACGCCATCTATGGAAATGGTGGGCGATGTACATTTAGGATGTACTCTTCACTACCGCATACTTAGGGTTCTGTTATAGACTCCTATACATAATGTCAGTCAGATGTTCTATTGCTACGAAGAAGTACCCAGCCACAATATGGCTGCGCTGTTTAGAGCGATAAGCTTGGGCTTGGGCTGTTCTGAGCCCTGTCCCAACTCAGCCACCGCCTCAAAAAGCCACCCTTGAGCACCATCTAGTTTTTCCGTGGTCATGGGAATCTCCGTATAGTCAGTCGCAAGTACGCCCATTCGGCCGTTGTAGGCTTCAGTATTGGTGCGTCGGACTCTTCTTTTTAAGAAGATTGATTTCTCTCTTCTCCTCAGGGGCCACGCAGGGAGTGGCTAACTTCCAAAAATTTTCTAGAACGTAGAATGATTTCAGCGTAGGGGAGGGTTGGATAATACCGCGCCCTTAAGGGAATATAGCTATTATATTCGACTGGTGCGGATTATATCGACTCGAGCAAGATTTTCACTAATAGGGTTTACCTAGCGACCAACTTTGAATGTAATACAAGTTTTTTACAGCACCTATGTAAGAATATGGGAAGAAAAAGAAAATCTATAAAAGCGCGGCATTATCAAACTAGTTTGAGAATACCGTGCCCCGGGTTTGATAATAGCGTGCGTTATTAACAATAAGCGATATACAGGTTAATCAATATTTATTTAGGCATAAAAAAACACACGTGAAATTAACAACCATCTTACTTATATTATATTGTTTATATATGTATTTATATTAACAGAAGTCGCAAATGTAATTTTCTGCAGTATCGTTTCCGCTGCATTCTCTGTGGATCCAGGTGGAACAACTGCAACAGCGAAACCAGACTTCATTGTCACGGCCGAACTCTCCACATATTAAACATAGGTCATTAATATTTTCTTTGTCTGTCCCCATATCATCTTCATCATTGCATAATTGTGCTAGCACGCTCTAAGCGCGGCATTGTCAGACCACGACGTTTTGTTTTGCCATCAACACAGTATTTACAAACAACATTTTAGCCATAAAAACTCATATCTACTTTAAGTAACACTAAATTACGCTACAAAATAAATTACTACAACATATTTTATCCTATAAAAAGAAGGACATACCTGAATTCGTCAATCACAGCAAAATTATAAGAATTGTCCGCGAAAGCTCTAAACATACATACCACTCGTATCACTAATCGTGAGCCACTAAAACGCTGCGGGCGGTTCTCAATCGCATTGAACACGATTTGGTGCGCATACAGACATAGCTATCTATAAGCAAATATGTAGATAGGCTAGGCGCGGTATTATCAGCCGCGCGGTATTATCCAACCCTCCCCTACTCCACTGCGGTTAGCAGGCTCCGACTGCCCTCATTAAAGAGGGATCCAGAAAATTCCAATTTACTGTTGCTACATTCGACACCCTGCTGCATGGGTTTAGAAATGGCCAACTGGCCTAGTAGGTCGTCCTGTTGGCGCTTTGGAAGTTTTTTTAAAGGTATATTGATCCCTAAGCACGCTTGTTTACAACTCGAGATTACGAGTTTCACCGACTTTGCTTTCTCTAGATCCGCCGTATTCATTCTGGTCTTGGATTAGTGCTCCCTGCTTGTGCTGTCTTCGGGTCGTATTGATCCGCACCTACACTTGGCTGGCTACAAACAATATAAGAATGCTCAGCCGACTGCTTACCCCGCGACCCTCAAAAAGTGCCATCAAAATTTTATTTTTCGTACCTAGAGGGGGCAGTGGGTGAAATTGTTTTTCGCATTCATTTTGACGCCCCTTGCCACCTGGTGCCTAGAGCGATCGCCCCTCTCGCTCTACCCTAGAGCTGGCGCTTCACCTATCTTTATGACTTTTTAAAGGAAAAACTAAATATAACTGATTTTTTGGTGACGTCAAAAAATCCTTGACCCCATTAGGCAAGCGTACACATGGCACGACAAGTGTCGGCTGCAACGGTGGTTTATGGAGAAGAAGGTGAGAGAGGACGCTGGGATGGACAATTTCCATCGCGCTATCTCACACTCTCTTCATATACCTACTTTGCAGCCGACTTTTGTCGTATCGTGTGGAATGAACACGTAAACTTATGAAGTGAACAAGTTGTTTTTGCAAATAAAACTAAATATAAAATATGCCGCCCCAAAATATGTGCCGCCCGGTGCGGACCGCACCCACCGCCCCCCTCTAGGTACGCCACTGGTTGAACCTAGTCATAAACTACTAATAAATGCACAATCTTTCTTAAGTAAACAGAAAAACTACCGGCCTAACAAGAATGGCTGTTCACCAATTCCCATGATCATTAAGAGAAGTAATAAATCGCCTTCGCCAACTCTTAAAGTTTCAACTCACACTCACTCATCTTCCTTTCCGAAAAAAGGAGAGAAATATTTCACCGAAACATATTGCCCCCGAAAGACTGAGGTGAAGTCGAATTTGGAAAACGCTTTATCCCAGTCACTTAAATTCATCAAATTTTCAGAGTGTGAAATGAATACAATATTAGAGTCCGCCCTCCGCCCATTAATGGAAACCTTTCAAAGTGTAAACGAAAAACCCATTAATTCCTCGGAACCTTCATCCACATCCAGGGAAGACCTGGGTAACCCTTGCGTCACGAAGTTCGTGTCCGTGTTCTTCTTTAAATTATTCAGGAGGCACATCCGAAGGACTCGAGTTTCAATCGATCTGTTCTAGGTCCGGGCAGGTCCACCTTCAAGTTATACCTGAAGATTCCCCTTTTACGAGGAGGCCCTATCTAATATCTAGGAATTTTTATCGCCAAAATTAAATCTCTCTCGGGAACTCTCTAGCTTTAATTTAACTTTTGTGGTCCGCTCTCGGGACAATAGTGAATGTGCCGCCAATCAGCCTCGGCGAGGTCATCTCGACGGTCCTTATTGTTTCATTACTTCGCTTTTTTATAGTACAGATAAAAGAAGGGTTATAAATATTTTATTGCCGTGTCGCTGCTCATTTCGCCGTTAAAATGTTTCATAACACAATTTGCCAAGTCTTTCAAGGCTATTCATCCTGGCAAGAGATTTCCAGGAGTCAATCAGCATCCGTATCAGATGGGAAAACGGGACATGTGATACAATTCCTCGGAGTTGATTTGGCATTTGTAGAACTCCCCCGGGACAAATCTATGGAAAATGAGGGGCATTCTTCCGTTACCTTGTTACTCCAATTTCCGTGATTGTTACGGATAAAAACACCATTCCAAGACGCTGCTGGAAGGCACTGCCGACTTCGGCTCTAACAAGAGAATAATTTCCCCCCGGCCCTCGGCTGCTGCTGGTTCTTGGCATCCGAGGAATCGGCCCTGAATTCAGAGGAGACAATCTGATAACTAAATAAATGCTCGGGGGTAGACTCTTGGCTGGGTCCAGGGGAGCAAGACACCGAAGATGAATGAAGCCGATTAGGTGTAGTCGGTTTAAGCGATAAGTTTTTAAAATGTCATTTAAATTTTGTTTTATGTTTTGAAGTTTAACTTTTTAGATACTTGGTTGTGATGATTTGTTGTTATAAGGCAATTGTGGCAAAATTTACAGAAATTTGAAACAATTGAAACATATTTTCTACCTTAGATTTGGATCGTAGACAACGTGCTTAATGTGAGAACATCAAAAGGTAATCAATCCATTGTTTGAAGCTAGTATACAGGATGCTTTTAGGCATCGTTCGGTCTGTCAATCGTCGTTTCCATAATCCGACTACTATTGCAACAATACGACTCCTTTTACAACTATAACAATATCCGTAATGGCCGCCGCTAGTTAGGTTAAAATCGGGTAAAATTGAAAAAAATCGGGAAAAACGAAAAAATCGAGTATAATCGGATAAAATCGGAGAAATCGAAAGAAAATCTGAAAAAATCAGAAAAATTGGAAAATCGGACTTTTTTACAAATCGGATATATTTGGAAAAATCTAAAGCGACAAAATACAGATAAAATTGGAAAACATCGAAAAAATTGAATAAATTCGGAGAAATCGAAAAAAAAAAACGAAAAGCGGATTACAAATCAGGTAAAATCTTCCGACTGAAAAAATAATAGATGGTCGGCAGTACAAAGGGCCTTCCTTAAGCCTCTAGTGTGTCACATAAAAAAATCGAAAAAGGCGAATAACTCAGAAAAATAGGAAATAATCGGAAAATTCTAATTTTTTTACAAATCGGATAAAATTGGATAGAATGGGAAAAATCGGATAAAAAAATCGGAAAATCGGAAAACCCGGATAAAATCGTTAACATCGGATAAAATACGAAAAATCGGTTAAATCGGACAAAATCGGAAAAATCGCTTGGGAAAAATGGAAAAACCGAAAACATGGAAACATCGAAACGAAAAAAAGGAAAAATCGGATGTTTTACAAATCGGGTAAAATCGTATAAAACCGGAAAAGGCGAATAACTTGAATAAATCGGAAATAATCGGGTAAAATCGAATAGAATTGCAAAAAACCAGAAACCCGGATAGAATTGGTAAAAAATGGAAACATCGGATAAATTCCGAAAAATCGGACAAAATCGGATAAAATTAGAAAAAAATCGGAGAAATCGTATAAAATTGGAAAAATCGAAAAAACGGAAAAATTGGTTTTTTTTGCAAATCGGGTAAAATCGGATAAAATGGGTAAAGGCGAATAATTTGGAAAAATCAGAAGTAATGGGGAAATTCAAATTTTTACAAATCGGGTAGAATTGGAAAAAAATCGGAAATATCGGATAAAATCGGAAAAAATCGGAAAATCGAATAAAATTGGAAAACATTAAGAGGACATTAAAAGGAATTAATTACAAAACGGAATCGGTAAAATCGGAAAAATTGGTAAAATCGGATAAAATTGGAAAAAATCGGAAAAATCGAATACCATTGAGAAAAATTGGAAAATCGGAAAGAATCAAGGAAATCGGAAGAAATCGGATTTTTTTACAAAACGAGTAAAATCGGAAAATATCGAAAAAATCTGATTTTTACAAATCGAGTCAAATCGGGTAAAATCGGATTAAATTGGAAATCGGATAAAATGGGTAAAATACGAACATCGGAAAATTCGGAAAAAATCGGGTTAAATCGGATAATATCGGATAAAATCGGAAAAATCAGTCAGTTTTTACAATTCGAGTAAAATCGGATAATTTTTTGTTTGTTTGTTTATATTCTGCTTACATTGAAACACTCTCTGATTATTTTCATTATTTATTATTTTAACAAATCCTGTTAAATTTATAATTTATTTGTACCTTCCCTTTTTTAAATATGTTCCCTGACAGCAGCATGCTAGCTGCAAGCGAGTCTTATGTTTACTCGTAGTGCGTACTAGCTGCATGCTAGTTGCGGGCGAGCTTCATTTTTATACGGAAAGATATTATATAATTAAATAAATTAAATTAATTTCGGTATTTGTATAATAATTCAATTTTTAAATTTTTACAGACAAAATCAACAAATCAAATTCATATTCTACTGGTATCTAACGAAACAAGGATATAAACTATAATATTACAAAAAATATTATTATATAACTTCAGGAAATTAATTTGCCCTGATAGAAGTTGTGGCTGTTAATGTTGATGTACTTAAATTATATTGAATTATGAATATAACGTAAGTTGCTACAGCTCCAATAACCTGGATAAGAAAAAAATAAATGAAAAAATTATGTAAATTGAAATAGAAAATTACAGATCCTAAAAATATGAGATCCAAAGTAATCACCCCACAAGCAGTTCGATTTTCATTCTGCGTGATGTATTGCATTAAAAATCGGTTTATCTAAAAATGATATATTTTAAAGTAAGCATGTATCTAATAAATTATACATTCAAGAAATTCAATATTTTAATACCGTTTTTTCAAGTCTAGAAGGCATTGGGTCTATATTGTTTAGTTGAAGGATAACTTCTGATTTCTGTTTACAAAATACAAAAATAATTTCGACTTAACATTTATTATTAAAAAAAAAAATACCTTTGTTGAAACAGTATTATTCTCCAACAATATCATGAAAATTTTCCCAGCATGCAAGAAACACCACAAAATCCGAATTACAAACAATGGCATATTATCAATTTTACTATTTTCAATCATTTTATAAAAGTAGTAGGTTTGTATTGATAAAATCAAAAAAGATCCAGTAACCGTGCCTAATACTAGCAGTCCAAACGATTTCGTTAAATCTCGCGATAAATCATCCAAATCAAAAAATATCCGACGTAAACAATCTAAAATCACTTGCAATTCACCATCGAAATTTTCCGAATAGTCTAAATTATTTTGAAGTGGTTTTGAATGACGTTTTTCATTATTTTGAATGATTTTTATAATTATTAAATTAATTGTTTTATATCTCGTTTGAATGCAAAATAAAAACACAAAATACTGTGTTAAGGAGAGTAAACTTATCATGTTTGGCAAATTAAACACTAAGAAACTTTCGATAAAGATTTGCCGAATGTCCTGTCGAAGGATGTACTCACATGGTAGTTTTATTAGGAAAAATCCAAAATATATACACAGGAATATTCGTGTGTATTTTAATATAAGTGCGTGATCACAAGTTCGTTTGTTGAGTTTCAAAAGTTTTTCGTCGATATCTGATAGTCTTTGTATGAAGTCCACGTAGGAGTTTCGGTGATAGTAACATCCGATTATGACGATAAGAACATTGCATAAATTCGAAATTGGTTCACTTGAGATGAAAGTTTTCAGTAGTGGCAATAGTGATTCCTCGACATACGCAAAATGATACAAAGAAGCTGCTGTTATGCATCCTACTAACAATAAACACCAGCATGTGTATAAAAATTCTAATATTCCTTTTTTTAATCCTTTATTCTTATTAGTATTCCCGGAAATGGTAGAACTTATATGGGCGGCACAAAATATTTTCGAAACACATAATAGTAGCTTAAAAGGTTTTGAAAAATCGTCCTTTGATGTGTTCGTCAATGGTGGTATTGTAATCGATTTTTTTAAATCTTCTTTTATCATTTTTAAATAAACTTGTAACAAATATATCAACTGCACCTAACACAATTACTTAATTATATAAAAATATCCCTCTGCCAACACACACATTCTGTTCAAACAAACCAATGCACAGAAATGCATCAAAATAATGCAGTTCTTAATTATGCAGGTTTATCCGTAATTAAATGGCGCGCGATTTTTTTTTTAAACTTTCATAAATATTTAATTCATTTCTGTATTCATTTTCCCTCCAAGTATTTGTCACGCTACTCACATTACTTTCACATAAAAAACGCTTGTTTTTGCTTCAATATTCGTAATTGATTCGGAAACTCAACTCCGGGATGAATGTTTTATGAGCAAATAGGATTCATTGCATTAAAGTTACGTGTAGCAGGCAGGTATGTGAGGCTGGTTAATAATTTATAAATAAATGACAGTCTATTAAAATAAAATTTAAATGCATTTCGGTAATTTATTAAATTTTGAGCAATTGTGTGTGAAGTGTGTATCAATTTCGTTTTTACATTGTGCTGATCAACTCGGGTTAGAAGAGTGTTGGTAGGATAGGATTGTATAATATTTGCCGTAGGATTGTCATATGTGCACTGCACGACACTTGATTACCCTCACTTTAAATTCTTGCTTTTGAACATGAACAGTATTCCAATAGGCAAATTGCCCGAAAAATTGGCCGAGATCCTTGCACCATGTGCAATTTTTTAAAAGACCCGGAAAATTATGGAAGAAACCGAAGAGGACGTACTGCACGAGCGACCACAGAGCGAGAACGAAGGTCAATTTTGCGTGAAGCGTCAAATTCTGCTGCTTCTTCATGAAAAATAAAGGCGACAATAGTGACTTCTGCAAGTGCGCGAACAGTACAAATAATAAGTCAACAGTGTCCGCATCTTCTTTGACATCGACATCATCTTAAGAAGAATCCTCATTTACTTGAGATTGCAGAAGTCATCTTGCTTGGAAAGACGAGTAGCAGCAAGTTATATTCAGTGGCGGTTCCTCTTTGGAAGCAAAGGAAGCACTGCTTCCCTTGACCAAATAGGCAACTTCATAAATATAAATTTATTTAAATAATAATAAATTTAAGTTTATATCAAGATTAATCACAAAAATCTTAACATATTTCCTCCTCTGGAAACACTAAAGCTGGAGATATTACAGCTTCCCATTGCTGTATTAGACCTCGAACATGATATGAGGATGAGCGGCGAGCGGGAGAGTGACAATACTAAAGTGCCTCTCCGCTTATTCAAATTTTCTTGGCGTCGCCCTTATCGTGGCCGAGACCTTACACAACATTGGGAAACTGTAATATATCCAGCTTCTTTGCCACAGAAAATCAACGTGAAAACTCCAACACATTCAATCTAATTGGACCCACACTCGCGCAAAGGTTTGCGTTAATACAGTACCCTCAGAAGCTGAGCTAAATGCAGCTTCTTCGGAACCGAACAGCGAGAATTGAGAAGTCGAAGATAGAGAAATTTTCTGTATCCACCATATTCTCTTTGTTTTCTTGGTTTCTTTTTCTGGTAATCTGTTCTGGCTTCGAGCAATATGAAATTTGCTCTTAAAATTATGCTTCGTATTTTTGTTTTTGACTCTTCTTAAAATTTGAATTTTCGTTTGAAGATTGAGTCATGAAAAAAGAGATCGAGGATAGGTGAAGTTTCTCTTTATCTATTGTTTATTCTAGTGCGGTGGCAGGCGGTGTTTATTGAATATAAGCTGATAACTTTGTAGCTTCCATTATATTTTTATGATTCTCTTTAATGATGATTTAAAGGATAGAGAATAATTTATGAAATGCATTTTTGAGTACGCGTTGCCTGAAGTGTTTTTTTTTGCAAGAAGAATGTAATGATAGTAGGCGAAGGTTACAATAGGGTTTTATTTTTACTATCTTTTTTAGATTTTGGCTTATTATAGTTTAACAGCTTTTCTTTGGACGCTTTAATTTGCAACAGAATTTGAAAAAAGGCGCCAAACGCCCGCTAACAGTGAAACTATTTCGACAAAATGCAAAAATTCACGACTTGAATTCGATATTTTCACTTTTTTTAAGTATAAAAAATTTTCTTGTCCACCATCATAAAAGAAACTGCATATTAAAAAAAGAAAACCTCTTGCGCGGCACATAAATTAAAGGGCAATTAATTTTCAAATTTGAAGTCTTTTTTTGGGACTTGAATAAGATATTTTGACCTGAAATTGTAACCAGTTATTGTATAAGTTGACTGAAAAAATCCGAAGAAGCCAGAATTTAGCAGTTTTTTAAGTTTTTTTTTGACGTTAGATAAAAATTTAATATTGTAACCGCTGATAGCCAAAATCATAACGAACAGGCTCTATTTTTTTTTGCATTTTGCGGACCTACACATTCCGAGATATATGCATCTATATTTAGAAAGAACGACCAAAATGATGAAATTTTCACAAAATGGCCGATAACTTACATAGCGGCGGTTGCTAGAGGCAAAAAATGTCCATTTCGTATAGTATTCGATGTAACTAACATGTTCCAAATATTTTTTTAGATTGGAAACAATTCCATATGTTTGTTTATCTGACTCCACTATGATATTTTTCAGTTTTTTAGTTAATAAAGCCTTCGATGCTTTTACTTTTATCGTTCGCTTTGGGCATTGCTTCCCTTATCCTGAACCTTACGAACCGCCACTGGTTATATTCTTTGACGAAAAGAAGTTCAATCTAGATAGACCTGATGGATTCCAGCATTATTTCCTCGATTTGAGGAAGCCTGATTTGTTTTTTATCCCGTCGTCACAGCACTTTTGTTTGCGTTATGGTACGGGCTGCCATTTTATTTTCTGGAGCGATAGATTTGGTCATTTTGGAAGGTCGACAAATCGCGGAGAAGTACATAGAGCTGCTAGAAGTAGAAACAATACATTTTCTTGAGATGTTTGAAGGTTAGAGATGGATTTACCAGCATGACAACGTACCTATCCATAAGCAGGGTGTGTAAAGAAGTTCTTGATTGGTCAACTGTTTCTCCTGATAGTCGAGAATGTCTGGGGATGGCTTTCGTGAAAAATCTACGCAGGAGGAAGGCAATTTGAAAATCGAGACAGCCTAATTGCCGCCTCGGACAGGACGGGCTCAACGGCAACGGCTCAGGCAACGGAATATGGAATTACAAAAATATCCATAAGATGACGGGGTAATTAATAATCAAATTGACCACGTCACGTCCTAATTGAGAAAAGAGGAGCCACGAGTATACTGGAGGTAAGAACGATGAGAGCAGTGTACTATGGCTCGAACTATCTAATCCAGGTGAAATTAAGGACCCGGATAGCAACCAAAACGCATATAGGCAAACTCAATCAAAATACGATATACAGAAGAACAGCTCAACATCAACGACAACTGGGAGCAAATCAAAAGCAGCATAAAGGGGGCAGCAGAAGAAGCATTAGGCTGGAACCACAGACAGACTGGAATTGACTGGTTTGACTAGGACTGTAGAGCCTCAATTGAAGAACGAAACCCGAGCCACCGAGAGTACATCGCAAGGCCAACAAGAGCAAGGCTGGAAGTCTTGAAGAAAAAAGAAAAATAGCAGGATCTTACAGATACAGTGACTTAAATGAAGGGAGAATTAGACAAGCGTACAAAGGAACTCGCCAAATCACCAGTAAGATTCACCCAAGAACGGACATCTGCAAAGACACAGATAGGAACTTGTTGGCAGATCCTGATAGGATAAAGGTGGAGAAGGCGATTAGCTTCCTCTCCAGGTTAACTATGATATTTCCAGTAAAGGTTAAGTTGCAATTACTGATACTGGCCTTGCAGCGCTTTTTACCGGTCAAGCGGTCGATTTCCTTGAAGGCTTGTTTTTTTTAGTTCTCTTCTATACCTGAAATTCACTTCCAGCCTAATCCCTGACCAGCCTGTCGAGACATCTACTTCTACTTAAAAATTCCACGTACTCCTCATCCTGTCTGTTCCCAGAACTGTAGAGAATTCTTTTAAGGGCCCTTAACCAACCTCTTCTAACTTCACTAGTTTCAGACTTACCTCTGAAATACCTTTATATTTAAATGTGAGGGCTCTGCTCATGCTCATTTACGACTTCCATTATAATCCTCGGGATGTTGAAGGCGTTTGAGAGATTAGATTATTTCCAGGACGAGTTTGGAGCCACCAACCAATTTTTCAGAAAGACAATGCTGCTTTTCATCGGACAGGGATCGTTGAAGAAAGAATGTTTCCAGAGCACCGTAACACCGACTATTTCTTGACCAGCTGGAAGCAGAGAACTGAACCCAATGGAAATTTTTTGGGAAGTTCGCGATACAGAACGAAGCGACTATCCAGGATGTCTTCAACGGGTGATCATTTCTCATCAAAGTATTTGGCATTATAGCAGTATGCCTCCGATTCTCAAGATTGCTCAAAATTCCCAGAGCCACACTAAATTCTCCCTCGATTAGAGCTTAAGAGCTCAACAGATCCCAGCACATTATGTGTTCAGTGGATACACAACCCTGCAATATAATTACAGAAAACTAGTTCAGTGACTGCACCAAGTCTTCTATTTTGGGTGCATACATACATACATTCTTTGTATGGGAGACCGACTACCCAGTAGGACCGGTAAGCTTACAGAAGTACTGAAATCAGCACTTACTGGTAAGGGGTAGGCCTTACCACTCCCTTTTACAGAAGTGCTTACTTTTACACACGATGTCATAGGGGGTAAGGCCTTACTTTAGTACTTACCTTAGAGTACTTATAGAACTGCTCATCTGTAAGGGGTATAGTAAGGCAGCAAATGGAACATTGCAAAAAGAGCTATTCATGGGCGCCTGTGGATGTGTGATCCGGTGTCGAAATGCTTTTATTTCTTCATCTTTTACAAATGCCTTTTTTTCCAAGCCCGAGAGTGGCTTTACCTAAGCAGTCCCCCAACTAAATTCTCCATTTCTCCAAAGCTGCTTGTCCTCCGTATCGAAAGAGAGCCGGGCTATTGAGTATGCTAATGTCGCATTTTATGTCGACGAATATAATTGCCCGTTTTCTTTCTTTCTATAAAATTTATGAAAGCTCCAGGAAAGCTCCCTTGAGTCATCGGGCAGACTCTCACTTGTTTGGGTATAATTCTGGACTACACCTTACCATCCTGCCTTCTCTTGTAATGGGGTTTGTAAGGGCTCATCTAGCACCAAGAAAATAAGGGATACCCCTTACCAGATGAGTACTTATTTCAGTGCTCCATCGGTAAGGCCTTCCTAGAATTCCTACTGGGTAAAAACTCGTTGTGTGCCTAAAACGCACACGCTCCCCAACTGTCTCATCGTGCATATACATGGCAAGCATATTCACGCTGGAGTGACATTATATGTGCATGATCAGCTGTCAACAAGTAACATGGCACTTCTCACACCAACCCGCTCCTAACTTCGGGCCAACTTAGGAGTCAGGAGTAAACTAGTCTATAAAAAGAAAACCATTCGTGAAGCGAATCTGGCCTATGAAGGGCTGGCCCCGGTCTCAACAGCCTTGATGCATTAAACCAAACTCACTTTCTTATAGGCCAGCGACTACTACCTCTCCCAGAAGCTTCAGTAGACACAAAGTCTACGTCGATACTCAGCCTGAAGATTTCTGGAAGAGAAGGTATAAAGGAGTATTTGACAACCCTGCAACAACGCCCGAACCAAGACTGATGAAAAAGTCTATGCATTGCCGATCTGGTTCTTGTGAGCAAAGCAAAGCTCTACAAGTACACACGTGTGATATCAATAGACCTCAATTGGACTATGGACTTGGATTGGCAGGCTGATTCCACAAATTCCTCTTGTCAGATTTCTGAGTTGTAGGACTAACGGCTAGCGGTCCTACATTTAACTAACTTAAACTTAATCTGAAATATTTTCTATTATTCATTAACCCTGACAGTTCCACGAACAACAAATTTCATACCAGCCGCTGTAGGTGCTTTATAAATTTATTTTTAGTTTTTGCATAGATTGTTTAAGTTCAATTTTAATAAAAAATCAACTGGTTTACTTTAATGGTGATTTGAATGCATAATATTTTTAGAAACGAGAAAGCTGTTTTAGATGACGGTTTCAATAGTGTTTGGACACTTGGTGCACAAACCAAATCAAAAGATGCCAAAGGTTTGTTTTATCACATCTAATTATAAATGGTTTATTTCCAAATTGCTTCTGGTGTCAATGAACGGACAAACTCATCTTTACCCAAATAGAGGTCCGTTTACCCAAACATTGGTTCACTTTGGTCAAGGCACCCCATTCGCAAACAGAAAACTAATAAAACCGACCGATAAAAAGAAACCATGATTAAAGCGTAGAAGATAAAAAATAATTTCACTTGCATCCCCACTCCTTAAGGATTACAGCAGCAGCAAGGAACTATTTTATAAATTAATCTCCACTAAGGACCAAGAAGACTTACTAGCCAGACTTGAGGCCAAGTTGTGCATATTTAATGAAACCAGCTCGTTTGAGGAGCTCCGAGCTAAAAGCTTCAGCAGGACGTAAAATAAACTTTAACACAGAGCATTTTGCCGCAGGGTATTTCATATTAGAGTTGCTCAATACCAGCCATGGCCAACTATGGAGAACGGACATTTTATTACATAGAGGATGATGCTCGGCGGTCTCCTTGTGAGAATGGAAGTTGATGGCGGAATAAACTTCTCTTGCAGATCCGCAGACATTCGCCCCAACAATGACAATGGCTGGAATAAAATGTTTGCTTGATAGACGGTGATACAATTACGTCATAGACATGAAAATTCGCAATTAATTGTATAATGAAGGTCTGGGAAAGCTTCAGTGTTTCAGGGTTTTAGGATAAGTAGTGCATTAACGGATTCTTCGAGAACCAATTTCGGGAATGTTGTTGCTAGACAAATAACCCTAAGAGGATGTGAAATTTGGCCAACCCATCTTCATTGGTCCACCTACAAGGAATAAGATAGAAAGTCCTTACTTAGGCAGGGCGTTTTTGTTTTGCTTCCATGCCTTCTGGTGGGCACAATTCTCCAGCGGAAGAGAGACCACAGAAGAAGAAAAAGTAGGAACTGCAAGGATCCTCATATCAGTCCTTCTCATTTTGTGACTCCATCCTGACTGAGGCAGACGAAAGTCTTGAACGCGATTGCTCACCTTAGATTTTAGCTGTAAAGGTGGCAGTGGGTTCATTAAGATCTCCTGTACCAAAAAACCCACCAGCCAATGGTTGATGAATGCTGTCGCGAGGTTACGGGTTTGGGAGGACTGCAACTTCAAACTGTTTGAGGAAAAATACGATCCTAAATTCAAGAGAATTAGCTTATAGGTCCCTAAAGTGATGCTAGCGAATCGAAACGAGTGCCCCGCAGGATAGGGATGCAATACCAGCAGATTGAGCTGACCGCTTGGCATGTGATGAGTAGGAAGATAGACCAAAACGGTGAAACTCCTGCCCTAAACATTAACGAGACGAGCTCTTGTAACGGCGGGCCTAGGACTTTCTCGAGATCCACCTGGCAGCACTGTGAAATATTTTTTTTTTGTACAGTCAATCTGTCACGAAAAAATAGGGAGTCTCCGAAAAATGACATACCGAAATTTGACTTGATGAATCGTTAGGGGGGCATGTAATGAAGTTAATGTCAAATTTCCGAAGTCCCCCCTCCCCCTGTTTTTGAGAAAATCCAAAAATGGGTCCAAATTTTGAAATGCGTTTTTCTCAGAATCTATGGGTTTTGGTTAAAAGTTTATTTAACAAAAAATGTAGAGGACATTGTTAACTACATTTTATGTCATTGAAGTGACGTCATCCGCCTTGAAATAGTTAAAGAAATAGTTTTTTTTTGCAATGATGTAAATGAGAAAGTTTTTCGTGACAAAATCGGCTACAACTTTTATTTAAACTATTTTTTTTATAAAACTTACCGTTTTCGAGCTGTAGGCGAAAAACTGCAACGCAGCGCGGTTCTTTTGTTACTTTCGCCCGGCAAGTCGGCATAGTTTGGACAAAAGACCGGTTTCTAACATCTGCCTAATCCACTACGACACGTACATTTTTCAGTTGCTTTGTGAGTTTCGGAGAGTAAAGGCGTCCCAACTTAGCCCTCTTAAAATGAGTGTCTGTTTCGTTTGTGAGACATTGTGAGACAAGTGAGTTTGTGAGACAAAATGGAAACTAAATACTTTAAATTGAATTAATAAATTCTGAATATTTAAATCTTACAGATTTTTGTTTTCCACTTTTACAAAAGGTTAAATTGGAAATCTTTTAATGTGAACACGTGACACTATTTTTATGGTTCCTTAAATAAATTAATAGTGACAAATTTTAAATTAAAAGAAAATTAGTCTTGACATTTTGTGTGAATCTTTCACGCCTATCTTGTGTTACATTCGTTTCAACTGTATGTTAACCGTTTACAACAAGCTGTACCAAAAGGGTACCATTATTAATTGTTTATCTGAATTATTGTTGAAAATAAGAATATCCCAAAATAATCTTTCTATACAATTTATGACAAACACGCATCGGCGCAGCACATAATGTACAATTTGTACACATCGGCAAGCTCCAACTCGAAAACGGTAAGTTTTATAAAAAAATAGTTTAAATAAAAGTTATAGCCGATTTTGTGAAGAACAACTTTCTCATTTACATCATTCCAAAAAACTATTTTTTTAACGAAAATACCAAACAAACACTTTTTTGGTGCTTCAGCGCCACCTACTTTTTGCATTTCAAGTCGGATGACGTCACTTCAATGACATAAAATGTAGTTAACAATGTCCTCTACATTTTTTGTTAAATAAACTTTTCACCAAAACCCATAGATTCTGAGAAAAACGCATTTCAAAATTTGGACCCATTTTTGGATTTTCTCAAAAACAGGGGGAGGGGGGACTTCGGAAATTTGACATTAACTTCATTACATGCCCCCCTAACGATTCATCAAGTCAAATTTCGGTATGTAATTTTTCGGAGGCTCACTTACAGATTGACTGTACTATTTGGGAAATTTCGAAAGGAAGAAGACGGAGATACTGATTTTTTTTTGGAAGAAAAAATTGTTTTGGAGCAAAAGGAGGCGCGTTTGGTCCGGAAAACAAAAATGAGAGACTGAATTTAGTTGAAGCGTAGCGAAAAAGTTGTTGGTAAATGCGTACAGCGGGCAATGGAGGCCGCTTATCTACCGTATTTGGGAGGTGGCTATAGACATTTCCGTGGTTGGAACGACGTGGAAGGACCCCAATGAAGGTTTGATCGAGTAGGAGGGCTGGGGTAGCCTGAACAACCTTCACCCTAGGCAGCTGCAGCACAGGACATATAGATTGTGGACAAGTTATTTGAATAGAATAAGTACGGCAAGATGGGATACTCTGGAAGCTCCGTCTGGAGAGGCAAGCGACAAGAAATACTTACTGCGACAGAGAGATCTACTAGGAGGACTAACCTCGAGCAGCCAGTGGAATGACTGAATTTATAGGACGGTCATGTTTCCTACAGTGTATAGCGGTTGCGTAGAGTAGTTTTATCGAAGTACCGGGACTCTTATTGTAGATGTTCTCCACGGCCCATTAACTGCTCCGCGTAGGCCCCGATGGGGGCTCTGACCTGCAGCTAACTGGTGGTGCACCAGCTCTAGGTGATACCTCCGGTGTTCCGACAACCCACGACCCCCCGGTGAGCCCGCTCTTCTTGTGAGGCATGGGGTACCGCCTTGGTGACGTTCTGACGACTGAAATTTCCATTTAGATTTACCTCCTAAAGTAGTAATTTATTTAACTCCTCACGTCCTTTAAAATATTTGTGTGTCGTTCGTCATTAATTTTCAAACTTTAGACGTTACACGCACTCAGGTGGAAATTTCTTTATACAAGGTTACCGATATCAAAAACCGATTTATTTGATGTTATGATCGATATTTACCAGGAAACATATTTTATCGACTTTATTTTAAATTCCATCTGATTTCCCTTCCCCAATATATTTTACTTATACAACAGCAGAATAACATCACTAGCCAAGAAAGGATAACGCGTCAATTCATGCGAGCTAAAATCTATTTCTTCCTTCCTCTGAGGACGTTCTAACATAACCATAAAACCGCAGAATTTAGTTCGGCTTACGTCATTCACTAAGTTATACCGGTTAAAATTCACAGTTCATCTGCTTTCTATCCTTAATCGAGTTCCAGCAGGCCCCGAACCAGGTTTGCTTCATTACTGGTAAAAATCGTTCACAGGATGCCTCCGAAAAGTATTCGCCGAGGACGAAACTCTTCTCGAAAATAGTTTTTCCATCTACGCATATTTCTCGAGATATCCTTTCTTGAAATCGCTTTGCGAATGAATATTTCCACGCCAGTGAATCGAAATGACCCTCAAAGGATGAACGAGCTGAAAATTAGATTAGGCCTCGGCTATGGTCTTTAATTCGGGAGGAAGTAGGAAGCCAGGACTTGAAAGTTGTGTGCTGGGTAGTTGAAGTGTTCTTTGATTTTCTCGGAATCCTTGAGGATGCTTAGTCTTAATTAATTTCCCTTAAAGTTTCGTCATAGTACCTTAATATAGGTATTGTTTGGGGATTGTTGAAGGAGCAACCTTGAAGTTTGAACATTTGCCAAATTGTTTTAGAGAATATTTGAATTTTTATTGTCGGAAGAAGTTTGTAATCTGGTGATTTTAGCTTTTCATTCCATTTGTTTTATTTTAAAGTTTGCTTAGTAAAATTTTGTAACTTTTCTCTATCCAAGCAAATGAAGTTTCGATTATTGCCATTACCATTATTTGCTTTGCTTTTTGGTCTAAACTACCCCGAAGTAAAGTGTGGCAAATTAATTCCATAAATCTTTGCACATTTTTCCTAACGTGATATTGGTTAATCTAGCCAAACAGGCCCTTGACTGGAATCCGCACGGATCTCGTCGAGTAGGAAAACCTAGAACAACGAGGAGGAGAACCCCACTAGCAGAAGCCGCAATAACTGGGAGATCCTGGTCGGGGCTGAGAGCTGTCGCGCAAAACAGAGTCCGCTGGAGGGCAACTGTTTTCGCCCTATGTCCAAGGCCGATTTTAGGTATTTTGGCTTAGATGGCCTTACAACGGGCGAACACTGGCCACTTGGGAGCACATGCCGGCTCACGACGGCCAAACTAGACAAAAAAAGATTTAAAGGGCCGAGAAGGGCATTAGACTTTGGGCAAAAAACTTCAACGAATTTGTCAGCAAACATGTTACAAATTTGTTGGGGACATGAATATTGTTTTCTGCCGTTTGTCACAGTCGAAGAAGAAAAGAGAGAGCAATAGAGGGTACTATACCTCTCTCAATTGAACTCACAAGCAAAATTGGAAGGGTCTGCAACTTCCAGCGAAGCTCCTGTGACTCTCAAGAGCTGCATTTGGTCAGCACTGGTAGAAACTGAACGCAATAGTTGCAAAAGAACATATAATAAAGCGCCCTTGCTTTATTTGTTATGAGGGGCTATAATTTAATAACTAAATGAATGAACACATTACTGGATCGCGTCGGCGCCCCCTGGGACATGGCGCCCTAGTGCGGTCGCCCGGGTTTACCTACCTCTAAAGCCGGTACTGCCAATGTCCCATGAAGGGTTAGAGGAGCGTAAGGAAGGGAGGAAAGATATTAGTTACTCTTTTTTTTGTGGGAGACTAGAGGTGTTCGGAAATCTATTTTTTCCGTATAGAGTGCAATGTCGAACAGCAACTCTAATCGAAAGATAGAGAGAAGAAAGAGAGAGAGAGAAGTAGGAAGGAGCTGCCAAAACCCAGCCGCGATATTTTATTCCACCTACTCCCAACAATTTCGCGACTCTGGCATCGGGGCATCGAGAAACAACTCGCTGGAGTGTTATGCCTCCTGAAACGAGTTGAATCTCATCAACCAACCGAACTAGCGAAGGCTATGACAGGAGGAATTAGGAATGTAAAGAGGGGAGAAGAAAGAAGGAAAGTTATGTGGGTGGGAAAGTGGAAAAGGCGAAGGACCGCGGCCCTGGTCGGGATTCGAACCCGGGACCTCCGGGATAGTAGTCAGGGGTAACGCGCTGTGGATGTCTTTAATTTTATGTTTGCTTGTTTAAGATCTCATTGTCAACAGATTGGAGTAAACATTTGAACCATTTCTGTACAAAGGCAATGCGCTGCTGGCAAATTGAAAAAAATTAGGAGGACTCTTTTCACTTCATGCGGAAAAGTAATCCACCGTGTACCACATTGGTGCTTTGAGTTAGATCGAGAGTTGTGTTGTTATCTACTGGCAAAAATCCTGTTCTTTCCTTTCCTATGAAAGTTCTTTGCAAAATTGTCGGAGGATTGACTCACCATTGATTTAATGTTACTGCTCGTACTGGCCTAGTAACAAAACCACATTCTTCTTAGGCTGCTTCGTAGAACCAAATTTTCTGCCAATGAACATTGTAATGGGTTTGGTTCCAATATCCAGGGCTTGGTGGCAATTTGCTTTGGAAATTTCCAGGATGTCCGTTGGGAGCGACATGAGCGAATTCTACTTTGGACTAGGGGATGATCATTGAACCATTCGTAAATCTTAGCTCGATCCCGTGTACCTCGCTCTTGCCGTGATACCAAGGCATCAACGAACTGCTCTCCACTTGTCCCAAAATCCCCAAAAAATTACACAGGAAATCGCCAAGTCCTGAATGATATTAATTTTTCCTAAGTAGGAAGGAGTCATAAACTTAATGAGTTTATGTCATAGGATACCGCAAAATTGCCCTATTTATACCTGAACCTGTCCTATCGTCAGGCAACTTGATTTTTAAAAATAAAAATAATTTTGTTAAAAGTTTACCGTTTTCCCCCTTCCATATCTCCTTAAATATTGATCCTAGCGAAAAAGTGTATCAGCCCTTTTTGTAGAGAATTTTATCTTCTTCTTCTTCGATGGCTCTACAGCCCAATTCGAGCCTTGGCCTCCATCAGCTTCTTCCTCCAGACGTCTCTCTGCTTCGCAGCTTGTCTCCAGTTTCTTGTGTTGAGCAGTTTTGCTGCATCGGCCTTAACATTATCTTCCCACCAGAGGCGGCGCTTTCATAAGTGCAAATGGTGCACTTGCACCGGGCGCAATTCGACAGGGGCGCAATTTCAGTAATTAAAATTTAAAAAGAAACCGTGAATATTGCGTGGGTATCTCGGAAGAGGGATATTAGAAGGATCTTAAATTAGGTTATGAAGAGAGACAACTCATCTGCCAGGGAAAACTACAAGGCCAGAAAAAAAAGAAATGAACCGAGATTGGGTTGATAGAATCGTGACAAAAGAAGGATTGAAACCTGGTATAGAAACATTTTTACCATTCAAGAAATCGCGGCTCGGCGGGAAACACCTGGATTGCCTCTGTTCTAAAGTTTTTGAAAGCGCTTTCTTTGTCCAGGAAGGCTGTTAAGGTGAACTGGCTGTTCTATGGACGATTCTACAGTAGGAACTAATAAATGCAGTGCAGTAACCACCTATTATCGCTTGAAATATGAAGGCTTAGAGAACGCCATAGAGAGCTGTATTATGGAGATCCGAGTGCATAGTACTATAGATTTTCGAAGCCCAGGATTGTTCTGGCAATAGTTAGGGAAGTGCAGCTAACATCAAAAAAGATCCAATGCAATTGGAGCATTTACACCGGGCGCAATTTCAGAAAAAAAAAAGTGTGCACTCATTTACATATATTAAAGGAACTCCACAGAGTCTTTATGTCTTTTCCTAATTGTCCTTCAATGCGATCAAAAAAAAAGAACAGCCTATGGGGGCGCAATATGTCACACTGCACCGGGCGCAAAAACACCAAACGCCGGTCCTGCTTCCCACCTTAACCGTGGTTTGTCAACTGGTCTTTTGCCATCTGGTAGTAGATACAGGGCTTTTTTTGGTATCCTTGAGTCATCCATTCTTTGGACATGGCCGGCCCAACGTAAACGTAGTAGTTTGGCATGGGTCGAAAGTTTACATTCTTTGTATAAGTCGTACAACTCGTGATTGTAGCGTATTATCCATGCACTGTCTTCATTGATTGGGCCGTATATCCTTCGGAGAACCTTCCTTTCAAATATATCCAGCTTGTCTGCCGATTTCTGGGAGATACTCCATGCTTGACATCCATACGTAGCTACTGTACGTATGATGGTTTTGTAGATTCTTATTTTAGTTTTTCTGAGTAGAGAATTTTATGTAGATCCTTAATTTTTTTTGCTAAAGGACGAAGTTTTCGAGTTATTAACGAAAAACTGGAAAAGGGCACCTTTAGAGCATTACCTTTCCGTTAACTCCGCCACGACCACCCGATATTTTTAATATTTTGCTAAGGACACCTTCCCCTACAACTGTTCCAAAATTTGCTTGTATGCAATACGCTATTTTAGAGGAAGGAGATCATAGAAGCAGTTGAAGGCGATTGGCAAGATCAAGACAAAATACGAAGAGTTTAATGACTTATGTATATGTTTATATTTAAGATATAAAAAAAATCTTTCGCCATCTTCCTGTGAAACTTTGTGTAAAAAGTACCAATTTCAACCTGTTATTTGCTGCAAGCATCTCAATTTGAATAAACCTGAGTAAATGAATAAATTTTCAACCATCTTGACACAGACTTCGTGTTCGTGTGATACCTTCGGGCAAAATAAAACTCACGGCAATAAACTGGGATGTCATCGCTAACAGAAAAATCCAGGATAGAATAGTCCCTCCTAAACAGCTTTGCTGATCCACTCAACTTGACATAAAATAAATAAATACAGGAAGTGTAGCGTCGTCCTCCCGGCAACGCCGAATGGAAATTAAAGGTAAATTGCGAAACAATTCCGGCGTCTCTTTTTACAACTGACTTAAGATCGCAGCTGTTAAGAGACAGATTCGCTTCGGCGAACATCCACTAATGGACTTCTTACGCGGAATAAACAATAAAACTCGAAGTCCTTAATTTTATTCGGCCTCAATAAAAAATGCTCAAGAAAAAAATCAAGGAGTATAAAAAAGGAAAACCTTCCTTTTAGAAAAAAAAATTTAATTTTCCTTTCCTTCAGCGAAAGTATCGGCGTCAATATTTCGGAATTTCCCTTCGGAATTATGAAAGTATGAAAAAACGCTCGTCGCTGGAGATAAAACACGGAAAGTCTCTGGCAAAATTTAATCTTAAATTAAATCCTGAGGAATTTTCCCGGTCGGAGCGCGAGTTACGTTCCCACATTAAATGCAGCATCAACATTACCTTGTTCATTAACATTAAGTTTCTTCATTAAATTCTTTTGCTATATTTCTTTAGAAAATTGTCTGGACGGTTTCCGCCGCTCCAATTTCTCATTTTTATAAATGTACTTAATCAGCAGATTGCAAACATTAAATTTTACCTTTGATATATTTTCATAAGATTTTGTAAATCACTTACAGTATAACTTTCAAGGCGTCAACTCGTGTTTGTTAAATTCAATAAATCTAAAATTAATTTTCAATAGTCAAGTTTTGTTATTAAAGTTTAATAGTCAAATTTTGGTTCGTTTATTAAAATTCATTAATTCAGTTTTAGTGTTTTATTTAAAATATATAATTTTTTTTCTGTGTTGGAGTTATCCAACACATAACTGGCGCAGTCGGTAGGATCCAATAACGATCCTTTTCGTATCCGTAAAAATAGAAAATCGCAAGTTAATCGCGACGGCTTATCGCAAAAATAATTTCGCGAACCACCAACGGAATATTGGTGGAATTTCTAAATAGACTCAGGAAAAGTGCAAAAGTGAAAAAGTTAGAAGTGCTATTCAACTGAGGATTAAACAACCCTAGGATCGTCAGGTTTCAACCTCTTATATTGAAGAACCTATGGAAATAATGATGATGACACCAGTGATCGCTATTTGGAGCCTGTAAGTCAAATATTGATAATTATCCTATATTTCCTTAAAATATATTTTTCCTTATTATATAAATTAAAAATTTTATGTCTCAAAACAATAAAAGGCAAACAAAAGGTCGTAAACTCAGAAATTTACCTTATAATATTAGAAGTAGTATTTCAAATTTATTTAATCGTGAAAGTGAAGAATCTGAATTCGGTGAAAGCTCGCGAATTAACGTTCAAAATAGTAGCATAGAAAGTGCCGAAAGTGTTGATAGAAGTGACAATTCACAAACAAATAATTTTAATAATTCGATTATTGCGGAAAAATTAACAATGACTTCGGTTAATGATGTACAAGCCGCTGCAAAAGCAGCTAGCGCGAGTTTGGCAAATACAGCTAGTCAAGTTTTTAATTGTCTGAAAATCCCAGATGCAGTGAAAGATCTCCCAAAATTCGATGGGAATTCGCGACTTTTATTCGATTTTATAGGTAACGTAGAGGAAATTCTATCGTTAGTGAGTGAAGTAGACGGTACTTTATATAGTAAAATCCTTTTACGTGCAATACGCAATAAAATTGATGGACAAGCGAATGAGGTCCTTAATATGTATGGAACTCCATTAGAATGGGGCCATATTAAGAAAAATTTAATACTTCATTACTCGGACAAGAGGAATGAAACTTCCCTTATTAGAGATTTACATAGTGTTAAACAATTAAATAAACCGGTGGAAAAGTTTTATAGTGAGATAATAGAATTACAAGCTACAATGTTCAATCACATTCAAATCCATGAAAGCGATGAAAACGTTGTCAGAGCTAAAAGGGATTTATTCACTGAAATGTGTTTAAACACTTTCTTGACAGGATTAAGGGAACCTTTAGGTTCTACCATTCGCGCAATGCAACCAATATCCTTGCCCATTGCATTTTCGTACTGCATCAAGGAACAAAATATTTTTTACGCTAAAAATGAACAGCATAGCCAAAATAAATTAAATCCAACTCTTTCATATCATGTAAATCAGCAACAACCGATAAATTTTCCTTCTCTAAGAAGAACACCTTTCCATACGCCACAGTATCGCAACCCGATGCATCAAAGACCCCAACAACAATTTATGAATTTCTCGCAAAGAGCACCTTTTCAAATTCCTCAATTTCGCAATGCATTTAACCAGCAACCTCAACAAGCAAATCGTCAATTTAGTTTTCCTACTAATACGCAACAAAGACCACAGTTACCATTCAATCAACAGTCTAGACCTTTTGGTACAAATCCTTTCAGCAACCAAATGCCAAAACCTGAACCGATGGATACTAGTTCGGGCAATACGCGTTTTAGACAGCCGACACAATATCAAGCCCCTAAATTTAATAATAATAATTCTTATCAACCAAAATTCGTAAGTAAGGAACTTTTTAACGTAGATGTAAGAAATAATTCGGAAAATAACGAAAGTGATTTTATATATACAAATGATAACTATTACGATAATTTAGATAGATATTATAACTATGAAGAATTAGATAACCATTATAGTCAAGGGATAGATTCCTTACAAATAAGTGATATAACAGCTGATGAAAATCCTGCACTAGATGACACAAATTTTCGTACATCTGGCCCAACGAAAGCGTTGGATACATAGATATAAATAAACATGGATACATACTGCCTTATATAAATATTTCATCCCCTTTCGGTCGTCCTCTGAAATTTTTAATTGATACAGGAGCATCTTCATCTTTCATAAATCCTGAATATGTACTTCCCCAAGATATTCTGGAAGCGAACCCGACCATAATCTCTACAGTTCTCAACAAATATAAATTAGATAAACAAGTCATTTTCCCAAATTTTCTAGAATTCAGGCAACCAGGTAAAACAAGATTTCTCATATTCAAATTTCACGGATATTTCGATGGGTTATTAGGACTAGATACCCTCAAAAGACTTGGCGCTAAAGTTGACTTGGAAAACGACCAACTAGTCGTTAAACAAGCAATTATTCCACTTTCTTTCAAACCAAATCTTACTTCGGGAAAACATGTAATCCCTGCGAAAACCAAAGTTCTTATTAGAATGCCTGTAGATGTTCGAAACGGAGACATCTATACTAATACTTTACAAATTTCGCCACACCTCTATGTATCAGAAGGTATTTACAAATCAATCGATTGGTATAGCTTCATGGAAATCGTGAACCAATCTGATCGCGACCAAATATTATTTTTAGAACAGCCCCTAAAAGTCAGTCCATTCTCATCAAATGAGTATACGGAAGTTAACAATCTCAATGTAGAGTGCACCGTTGACTCTAACATATCTCGCACGGATATAACCGATTTAATCCGCACATCCCATCTAAATAATGAAGAAAAGAGATCACTTTTAAATGTATGCAAATATTTCGAAGATATATTCTTCAAAGAAGGTCAAGATCTCACCTTCACTAATCAAATAAAACACTGCATACCGACCACCGATGACGTACCTATTTATGTAAAATCTTACAGATATCCGTACGTACACAAGATGGAGGTCCAAAAACAGATCAGCGAAATGCTGAACCAAGGTATAATACAGCATAGTTATTCTCCTTGGAGTTCACCCGTCTGGATCGTGCCTAAAAAACAGGACGCCAGCGGTAGACAGAAGTGGCGGTTAGTCATTGACTACCGAAAACTCAATGAGAAGACCATTAGTGACAAATACCCTTTACCTAATATCAGTGAGATTTTAGATAAATTGGGTAAATGTATGTACTTCTCTACCCTAGACCTTGCTAGTGGGTTCCACCAGATCGAAATGAGTCCTAAAGATATTCCAAAAACGGCCTTCACGGTCGAAGGAGGACACTTCGAGTACGTCAGAATGCCTTTCGGGCTGAAAAACGCCCCTTCAACTTTCCAACGCGTGATGGATAATGTTCTGAAAGACCTTGTAGGCAAGATATGCTTAGTCTACCTGGACGACATTATCGTTTTCTCGACCTCTCTGCAGGAACACTGCGAAAACCTGACGAAGGTATTTCAAAGATTGCAAAATGCCAATCTTAAAGTTCAGCTCGACAAATCCGAATTTTTACGCAAGGAAATTGCATTTCTCGGACATGTCGTAACAACGAACGGCGTTAAACCCAACCCTGAGAAAATCCGAGCGATTAACCACTCACGAAACCACTCACTGAATGCTTAAAAAAGGGACGCAAAATTGAACTCAGTGATACATATGTAAAAACCTTCGAGATGTGTAAAGACATTCTCACCAATGACCCTATTCTTCAGTACCCAGATTTCTCAAAGCCATTCATATTGTCAACAGACGCTAGCAACTTCGCTATTGGCGCTGTTTTGTCCCAAGGAACTATCGGTAGCGACAAACCAATTTGCTACGCAAGTAGAACCCTGACCACTTCAGAAATAAACTATTCGACTATCGAAAAAGAATTGCTCGCGATAGTATGGGCTACCAAATACTTTCGCCCGTATCTGTTTGGCCATTCCTTTACAATAGTCACAGATCATAAGCCACTCATCTGGCTAATGAACCTTAAAGAGCCCAATTCTAGGCTTATCCGATGGCGATTGAAATTGGAAGAATATGATTATAAAATCATCTATAAGAAAGGGACACAAAACTCCAATGCTGACGCACTAAGTCGCATCAAGCTCAGTAATACAGAAAACGTCGAAATAAATGCTAACGAAACGACAACAAATACCTCCACACAATCTGTTAATGGCTCTACCATACATTCTGCCGAAGAAGATTTAAATGATGGCATCCCGATATCGGAAAGACCATTAAATGAATTCAATATCCAATTAATTTTAGAGAAATCTAATCAAACACCCCCAATGTCAGTTCAAGTACCATTTAAAAATAAACAAAGGCGCATAATTCGTTCGCCAAATTTCTCAGAAGAAGATATAGTCGACATTTGCAAACGATATCTTCCTCCAAATAAACTAATAGCAATCCTAACGGATGATGACACTTTCCGACTTGTTCAAAACACATATTCCAATTATTTCTCAAGGTGCAGAACACTTAAACTGATTCGATGCACAGAAGTACTGAATGATATCGTAAAAGAAGACGATCAGGATAAATTAATATACGATTACCATAACCAAAATAATCACAGAGGCATAAATGAAACCCTGTTACATCTCAAAAGAGATTCATATTTCCCCTATATGAAAACAAAGATTACAAAACTAGTCAACAATTGCAAAACATGCCAATTGTTAAAGTATGATCGGAATCCTCCGAAACCAGCATACGAGATCCCTGAGACTCCGGCAAAACCTTTAGATATAATCCATATCGATATCTACTCTATTAGAAATCAACAAATCTTAACGATAATTGATAAATTTTCCAAATTTGCCGCCGCTTATACCATACCAGCTAGAAGTAGTCTAACAGTGATTAAAGCACTGAAACATTTTATAAGCCTTCACGGCATCCCCAAAAAAGTAGTCTCCGACCAAGGAGGAGAATTTATTTCGTCTATATTTCAAGATTTTTGTAATCAGTACAACATTCACCACCACATAACGTCTTTCCAACAAAGCAGTAGCAATGCACCCGTTGAACGCATGCACTCCACATTAACTGAAATTTATCGCATCATATTTGAGAAACAAAAAGAAATGGACCATGAAGACATACTAAATGAAACAATAACAACATATAACAATTCCATACACTCCGCGACCAAACTAACCCCCTTTGAACTATTCTATGGTAGGACGTATTTATTTAATAAGAATTTAAAGTATAATGATGAACATGATTATTTAAGAAAGCTTAATGAATTCCAAGAAATATTATACCCAACAATTAAAGCTCAATTAGAAGAGAAAACAAATAATAATATTAATAAGTTAAATAAAAATAGGGAAGACCCTAAAGAATTTCAAGTAAATAGCATAGTATATAGGAAAGAGTTTAGACGTAATAAGCTTACCCCTAGATTCTCTAAACATAAGATTAAACAAAATAACAAAGTCTCTATTATAACTCACCAAAATAGAAAAATTCATAAGAGTAAACTAAAGAATAAACGAAAATTTCAGGCTAACGATAACCATACTGGGACAGAAATTAGAGATACAGGACCTAACACAACAACAAATACTGACAATGAAACTAGGAACAGCGAGGACCATACAGACGTACAACAACCTACTGCACATAGTCAAACTTGACAATTACGAACAGGCAATAGACAAGATAACTGACTCACTAGAAACTTTCAATGACTTTTACGAACTGAAGGACTCGACTAATATAACTAAAATAAAATTATTAAACTTGCGACACAAATTAGACACGATAAAACCAATAGTTAGAAATAAAAGAGGCCTTATAAATGGCTTAGGTTCAATAATTAAGACGATTACAGGTAATATGGATGCACAGGATGCATATAGATTAGACAAAGAAATTGAAAGCTTGATGAAAAACCAAAATAACTTAAAAACCGAAATTAATTCCCAAATAACCATAAATAATCGAATGTTAGAACGATTTGAGAATGTCACAACCCATATCAATAACCAACAAGATTCTATAACCGCATATTTAAGGCACTATCAGCAACAATTAAACAATAAAATAAATATTAGCAAAGAAATAACGAGGCACAGTCAATATTTAAACCAAATTAATTATAACATCGACCTATTAACAAACCACTTAACCGATTTGGCAGAAGCTATAATACTTGCACGATTAAATATTATTTCAAAACAAATTTTAAATCCGGAAGAAATTTTAGAAATTTTTAATAATTTAAAAGAGCAATCAGTAGAAATAAAATCCGACGAACATATTTATGAGTTACTGGGTTTACAAGCTTTTTATAGTAATTCCAAAATAATCTTTAATATCAGAGTACCCGTTTTAGCCAAAGAGACATATTCCATGCTCCACCTTATCCCACTTCCAATAAATAATACAAAGTCCATATCCACAAAACCCTACATAATCCACAACCCTAAAATTATCCAATATTTTGACGAAGTTTGCCCAAAAATAGAAGACATTTATTACTGCAAGGAATCAGCCTACCGGGAAACCACCAATGACTCTACCTGCATCGGACGTCTTATACAAAACAAACCAGCAGAATGTAAACTCACAGAAGAACCATACACCTCGGAAATAATACAGCCAGAACCGAATTATATCCTGCTAATCAACATCCCAGAAACCACAATAAATTCATCTTGCGAATTAAATCACTTTAAAGTCAAAGGAAGTAAACTAATCCACTTCGATAACAACATCATCTACCTTGATCATCTCAGCAGCCATTGGGACGACATCCATATATATCCTTTGATGCCCACTACAGTAAACTTCACCTCAACCATAGAAGACCTGAAGCTACAAAAATTGAAATCCTACCACGTTGAAAACAAAAAAGCCATCGAAATCCTGGAAATAAAAACGGACAACCGAGATCACTTAACATTCGGAATTCTTCTAATCAATGCACTCTTCATCTCAGCAATTTTGATATACTTAACCTACAGAAGGGCGAAAAACCGCAGCATCAACTTTCCGGATAACAACATAGGAATCACAGCATCAACCATATACAGGACCCACTCGGAGGAGATCCCAAGGACGCAGCTTTTGTGGCCAACGCTTCATTCTAACGGGGGAGGAGTTACGTTCCCACATTAAATGCAGCATCAACATTACCTTGTTCATTAACATTAAGTTTCTTCATTAAATTCTTTTGCTATATTTCTTTAGAAAATTGTCTGGACGGTTTCCGCCGCTCCAATTTCTCATTTTTATAAATGTACTTAATCAGCAGATTGCAAACATTAAATTTTACCTTTGATATATTTTCATAAGATTTTGTAAATCACTTACAGTATAACTTTCAAGGCGTCAACTCGTGTTTGTTAAATTCAATAAATCTAAAATTAATTTTCAATAGTCAAGTTTTGTTATTAAAGTTTAATAGTCAAATTTTGGTTCGTTTATTAAAATTCATTAATTCAGTTTTAGTGTTTTATTTAAAATATATAATTTTTTTTCTGTGTTGGAGTTATCCAACACATAACTCGCGCAAGTTATGGATCCTTGTAAAGGGATCTTCTTTGTGTTCATTTCGGTTTTAACCGTTTTAACAAAGGGAACAATTTACCCCCCAACACACAAAAGCTCGCGGCTCATTAATCATCCCCCGGAGTCCGCGCCCCGGGAATTAATTGAGTGAAAGAAAATTAATAGATGGAAAGTAATAGCCAGGAGGCCACAGGACGAAGCCCGGTTCTTGCGGGATAATACCGGGCTGTGTTGTCTTATCCTTCGGGAGATTTAGCGGGTGATACGGATAAACAGCGCGCAATGCCATAACCAGCATCGCCCAGCGAAATGTGTAAACCTGGAATTTTGAAATATGGCGACAATTTTAAAGGTTTTTAAAAGGATATTTATGAAATATGAAAATAAGCTTTCCTTTTTCTTTTATTCATTCGGTTAATGCAGAAGGATCGTAATTAACAGGAACAAAAACAGAATTTCCATTTCGAGAAGTACTTTAACGAATTTGCTGATCCATTCATATCAACAAGGATCTAACATGAAAGGGACCCTCCCAGCGCCTTAAGAATTATACCCGGGACCCCTTTTTCCTAGAAATCCTTATCGCTTGGTGCTTTTAGGACTAAAAACAGATTCCATGCCGGCTGGTGTGTGTGTGTGTTAGACTCGGGTGTTTGAGTGTATGCAGATGGGGAGGTGATACGTGTTGCTTCTGCCATCTACAGGGCAGGACGATCCTGTACCTATTCTTTGGTCCTTTGAGTGATGGGGTAGAGCTGGTAAATTATGATGCTTCATTTGATATGCTAATTTCATTCAGGAAGTTTATTTAAAAAAGGATTAAATCGGTTTTTTGAAAGCTTTTCAAATTCATTGAATTGAATTAATTAGCGCGGGTTTATCTAGTGATATTTTGTTGCAATTAATTATTCCAGTTTTTTTGATGACTCTGTAAGTTATTAAGATGAAGAGTATAAGAAAATAAATAAAACCCGAGAGTATCCATCATCTGGAGTGGATAAGCGTGCACGGTGGGCGTGTTCTGACACCAGACCTTTAAGAGCATTATCGTCTTAAAGAAAAAATAAAACAGCCTCTAATAATGGCAAGTCAATTTATATTTGCGCACTTCCAGGGGAGGCGCTTTCATAGGTGCGAATGTTGCACTTGCACCGGGCGCAATTGGTGGGGGGTTTAGATTCAGACAACAAAAATGTGCTATAATCGTTCATTCTTTTTGATGAAGAGTCACATGGGTTTTCACAAAAGCCAACTTTTCCAACGAACTATAAATCAGAATGCTTTAGCTTGTTGTTGTTGTTTTTAATCTTAATTCTCTCTTCTGCCAATCTTTTTATTTTCCTAGCAAAAAGGAGACAAGAAATAACAACGACCGCGCTGTCAAAAAGTTGAATTCAGAAGTCCAAAAAATCTGCTCAACCCATCGTCCTCCCACCTCCGCGCAAATGATGTTTTCAGCAGATTTTTGTTGTTGGATGTTGACCCATATAAAACTCCCTATGTAATATTTTCTTTATGTTATATGCATTATTAAGGTGCAATCCTAAATTGTGTGCAAACTATGAAAATTATTTATCCCACCCATACAGCGAGTCTTTGTGTCTCTTTCCATTGTCCTTCACTGCGTTAAAAAGCGAACAGCTTATGGGGCGCAATATGGCATAGTGCACTGGGCGCAAAAATAATCAAGTGCCGCTCCTAAACTTCATGCTTATATCACCGGACCGGCACACGCTGCTGTAACTGAGGTCATCAGTCCTATGGTGCAAGTTACACCATCCATCACTCGATCTGCAGACCCCAAGTGCAATGTTATATTTGTGTTAGTGTAATGGCATGGTGAGTCTGGCAAAGATTCTGGCTCAAAAGTGAGGAGATATATTACGCATGACATATACTCCTTACATAAAATACCGGTTTTGTGTATGGGGGTAATAAACGAAATTATGGATAGTGTAACTTGCACCAGTGAAAGTGATGATCTGATACAAAAAAAATGGTCCAACTGAAGCGTCGCTCACCCTCAACTTGTACCTTGTACCACCCTTAGCAACTAATATTATTTGGAAACGATTAACGCTGTTACATGTTTTTAAAAATACATATCTAAAACTTCAAGTATCGATATCTCAAAAACGAAGCGAGCTATCGAAAAAAATTATTTTACATTTACGTTTTATTTAGGGGTTTTTCAATGAAATTCAAATATATCAGCACCATGCAGCAGCAAAAGAGCATTCAGCAACAAAACAATCTTTTGCTCAAATTATAACCTCCAAAGGAGAATTCTATCCCGAAACAAATGCTATTTCGCACACCGTAAATTGCTGAAATCTCGAGCAATACATCGCAAGACGAAGTTAACGCTATATAAGACACCTATTCGCCCTGTTTAATGCTACGGGAACGAAAAATTGAAGCTCACATAAAGGATAGAGGTCATGTTAAATCTCTTGAAAGAAAGATTTTGAGAAACATAATAGGGCCAATTTGTCAAGAAGGAACATGAAGAATCAGATATAACAGCGAAATCTATGTCAACATAGACTTACTGACGTTCATAAAGGTCAATAGATTTTGATGGGCTGCAGAGTGGCAAAGAAGGTCTTCACTGGCATAATCGAAGGACAAAGACCCATAGGCAGGCCGAGGAAAAGATGGAAGGTTGCGGTTGTAGCAGATGCGGAGACAATACTCCACACATCGAGCTGGAGAACTTCGGCCAGACATTGAGAAGACTGGAGGAAAAGATTAGAGGAGGCCAAGGTTCGAATTGGGCTGTAGCGCCATTGGAAGAAGGAGGTAATACCCAAAGGAAAATTATTCCTACAGAAGCAACTTTTGCCCTAACTATAACCCCAAAAGTTGATTTGGCAACAAAACAAAAATTTGCCCAAACCCAACCCCCAAAGTTAAATTTTTCCTACAAAATCGGGGCCCTTACTAAAACCCAGAAGCGGCATGGTAAAAAAACACCTTTTCTCATACTAAAAAACCCAAAGGATAAAATTTTTTCCACAGGCTTTTGACTGAGTATGGCAATCCGTTCTGTTGCCTAAACTCCGAACTATTGGTATCGACTAAGTTCTTACGAACTGGATTGAGAACTTTCTTTCTGGTCGTTCAATCAAGGAAGTAACCCACACTCCATCTTGGCCGGTGTTCCCTAAGGTCGATCTTCTCACCTGCCCTCTTTCTAATATTCATTCATTAACGATTTGCTCTCAGTCCCCTCCAACCCACTCCACAGTTTCGCCGATGACAGTACTCTGCGTTACTCTCACGCCAACGTTAGACAAGCAAGCAAGTGCAGACCTCGTCTCTTAGACCGTGAGCTCATGCCCACCTCTCTTAACGCGGACATCAAACTCATTCTTGACTGTGGCCCCAAGAATCGGTTCGAATTCAACACATCAAAAACAAAGTACTCCCCTATCTCCATCAAAACCTGTACCAACCTTCCCTGTATTTCAGTGAGCGAGGATAACCTAACAGCTGACCCATCTCTTACCATCCTGGGCGTGACTCTATCCAATGATATGCAATGGAATAGTCACATATTCCAAATCGCCAAACAAGCGTATCAACGCCTCGGATTCCTCAAGAGAGTTAGAGTTCCTCCTTCAGCCAGCTACCGTAGCTACAATCTACATATCCTACATTCGACCCCACCTTGAATACAACTCGCAGGCGCCCGAAAACCATCTTGGCTTGGGGTGGACAAGGTGCAAAACTGCGCCATCAAATTCATTGGCGATAGCACACTTTGCTCCTCCATCGACCCTTTAAGCCACCGGAATGGGATGTATCTGCGCTCAGCAAGTTTTACCTTACCTCAGTAAGTGGCTGCTCCACTGAAATAAAGAACCTCTTGCGTACACGGCAAGTTTTTTCCCGCAGCACAAGACTAGCTAACTCGGATCACCCCCAAACGCTACAGTCCTTCTCTTCGCGCACATTGCGGAATAGAAGTTTGCTTATAAATAGAACAGCTCAATTGCGGAACTGTCTTCCACAGTCGGTATTTCCGAGCTCCTATAACAGAGCTCGAGTTCAAAAGCAAGGTACATCGGCATCTACTCATGCACCCCAGACCCCTAACCTATCCTTTCTATTCTATCCTTCAGATCAAGCTTACTACTATACATTGCACCATGACTCGAACGACATGACGGACTAGTAGTACAAAGGGTGACTCCTAAGCTTCATCGTATCACAAAAAAAAGACTAAGACTAGCTGGCCACGTAATCAGGATGGACGATAACTGTATTCCTAAACGGCTCATGGTGGCAGAAATTCCGAGGAATAGATCAGTAGGTAGGTAGACCCAGGAGTAGATGGATGGACACTATGACGGCTGACCCAGAGACAATGCTCAACATTCGGAGCCGGGGAACTGTTGCAAGGAACCCTCGAACTACGAGAAATGCCCTAGAGAAGCCCAGGCTCGATTTGAGCTGCAGCGCCATTAGATGTATGGAGTACTTGTGCATACAATAAGATGGCCAAATTAAGTGGCCCGATTTCCCAGTCCTACGCTCGGCACAAATCTGCAATTGTAGTATTGATGACCTAGTTATTTCCACATGTGGAAGATGGGCGACCCTTCGGTTGGACCATCAAAAGGAAGAGAGAAAGTGGTGTTTTTAAACAAACATTTTTGGAGTGAAAACTAACACATCCACAAATGATTCTTCTTACTCCCATTAACTTCACTTCAACCTTACTTGGAAATTGTTATCCCGCTCTTATTAGACTATGTCTCTTTTAGGACAGTTACCATTGGGTACCGCTTGGAGTTCGAAATAGCTACATTACAGCACCCGCCTTTTTACATATCTATTACAGTACAGTTCATGGCTTTTATACCGCTGATGATTTATCACAGTTTTGGAGGCATCAAATATGCCAGCTACAATAAAGGCACGTGCCAAGGCGTTGATATTATCCCGAATCTCACTACACCAGTGAACAATATCTTTCCGAAGCTTCCTCTGTAAAATCAAAATCTAGTTACAATTTCGCAACCACATCGAAGACAAAACATATTAATTATCATAAACCAGAAATCGTTGTTTAACTTGATATTCCTATTATTGCCTTCCTGTTTGCATTTAATTGGTTTTGCAGTCATCGTCTCGTTATCACTTGCATGCTCCTACATGCATACTATTTCATCCATATCGACTGGTGAAAGGCAAAAGGGCACAAGTGACAATTTTGCGAAATTTGGTTTTTTATGGACATTTTTACATTATACACTGCTCTATGGAATGGCAAAACGGCATATTCGTACAGTTGCGGGAAATACTAATTTTAATTTGAAATAATTGCCTATTGTCTTTCCTACTTCTCCATTGCAGTTTGGTCTCTTTTGAAAAAATTAAATAATTTTGGAAGAGCAAAAGGGCACACACAAGTGATTTAATTTGAAAAATCTTGCCCCTACTTGAACAAACCGTCTCACATATCTGTAGAGCCATATTTATTATCCTATTTCCCTGAAAACATTTAGAATTTTATTCCACTTTTTTTTTGGCATGAAAATCTTCAATCGGCTTTTTCTCAAAACTACAAAAAGTCACTTGTGCCCTTTTGCCTTTCACCAGTCGATATGAATATCGAGCTTGTCGCTTAAGAGAGGGGGAGGAAGTCTCTTGAGCCACCCGAATATAAATGCACTTCAAACAGTACAAATGGAAAACCACTACCCCATGAAGTGCACTCAAGAGGAAATACACAAGATTCAATAGATGTCAAATCCAGAAAGGCTTGTTTGAACTTTGAATTTGTTCGGAGTAAATTTATCTGGTTTGTCGGTTGGAAACGAGCGCTCTCAGCGCCATTGATGTTGAAATGGCTGTAGGTTAAGGGATATTAAAATAATTTAAGAAAAAATCTGTGTGCATCAGGTATCGACATTTCTTTTTGAAGTGGGTGAAAAATTGCAATGTTTGCGCTTAAATTGGGTTTAATGAAACCTCATCCACTAAAAAAATACGAGTGTGCGTAGGACCACACTTTAGAAGTGTTAACTTCTATGGCTAGTCTAAATGTCCAAATCAATCTTATTACAAGACGATAAGGATTAATATATTTTATTTATGAATATTCTGTTAAAGTTTATTTAATTGTTACTTATATATGCACTCCCTCCAAAATGTGTTGCAATGTTTGGAAATTAAACAATTTATCTTAAACTTATCACACAAAGATCGGACGATGGATGACTGGGATAATGTAGTTTTTAGTAAAAATAGTAGATAATACATATATAGTAATAAATACATAGTACATAGTTCATAGGAAAAATGTAGTACACAGTACTTGTCGTCGGGTTGATGCAATAGTCACGAAAC
>CATLJY010000560.1:0-32881 GCA_949987705.1 Thereva unica | reverse complement strand
ACAAAGGGCAAATCTTCACTCCAATGAGTAGTGTTGTCCCTTGCCATTAAGGCCGCTTTCAGTTGTCTATGGAAACGCTCTACCATCCCGTTTGCTTGTGGATGGTAGGCGGTTGTTCGTATTCGGTGTGTGCCAAGAAGTCTTGTCCAGTCCAACAATATCCATATGGATATGTTCGAATCTATTATTCGGCAAATTAAAAGCTTCATGTGGAGATTTGGTGTGTCTCGAAACTTTAGATTTTTGGCAACCTATGCACGATCTAGACCAGTTGTTGCAGTCTTTATTGATCGCTGGCCAAAAATATTTTCTAGTAATAGCTTGCCTTGTGGCACGTATGCCTGGATGCGACAAGCTATGTTCAGCATTGAATGCTAATTTTCTTAATGATGAAGGTATAAAAGGGCGTAATGTACCCGTGCTTATCTCACACCAAACTTCATGAGCTGTGAAAGGGATTGGTGTGAGTATTAGTTTTACCTTTGAGCTACTAATGGGATGCTCTTGGAGTCGTTGTAGCTCGTTGTCACCTTCTTGTGCTTTCGCCAGATGTGGCAAATCGAAGGTGATTGTGTCAACGTTGTCGGCCGCTAATGAGCGAGATAAATAATCTGCGACAACGTTTTGTTTCCCAGAGACATGTCTGATGTCTGTTGTGAACTGGGAAATTAGGCTCAGGTGTCTTGTTTGGCGGGGAGATCTTTCGGTTTTTGTGTGAAGGGCGTGTATTAAAGGCTTGTGGTCAGTGTAGACCACAAAATTTCTTCATTCAACAAAGTACCGAAAGTGTTTTATTGCTGCAAAGATTGCGAGTAGTTCGCGATCAAATGCAGAATAATTTCGTTCAGCAGATGATAATTTCTTAGAAAAGAAAGCTAATGGTTGCCATCTGTGACCGTTAAACTGTTCCAGCACAGCTCCGATCGCAAAATCGGAAGCATCAGTTGTGTCGCTATATTTAGCATCCTCTGGTGGGTGTATCAGCATCACTGCTGCAGCCATTGCGGCTTTCACGTCGAGGAATGCTTGTTGACATTCTGCGCCAAGGAAGTTGTTCCTTATTTTTTGTTGTTGATGAACAATTGAGGAGTTCCCTGAAATGTTCATTAATTGGCACTAGCATTTGTGCTAGTTTAGGAATAAATCGGTGATAAAAGTTCACCATTCCTAAAAAATTTTGAATTTGTTTAACTGTTGTTGGAGTTGTGAGGTCATTAATTGCTTGGACACGTTCGGGTGATGGAAGGATTCCATCCTTGCCGATACTATGCCCCAAAAACATGATCTCACTGACACCAAAAACGCATTTTGATAACTTTATGGTTAACTCAAAGTTATCAAGGCGTTTAAACAGTACTTCGAGGTGAGTGAGATGCTCATCCTCGGATTTACTTGCGATAAGTATATCGTCTAGATAGACATAAATGAAGTCTAAGTCTCTTGTGACTTCATTCATAAATCTTTGAAATGACTGGGCTGCATTTCTTAACCCAAATGGCATGCGAGTGAACTCAAACAGACCAAAGGGTGTTATTATGGCAGTCTTATGCACGTCTTCTTGTGCAATGGGGATGTTATGATACGCCCGTACCAAATCCACCTTCGAAAAAATCGTGCATCCGTGAAGGTTCACAGAAAAATTGTGAATGTGCGGGATTGGATATCTATCCGGCACTGTGACTGCATTAAGGCGACGGTAGTCGCCGCATGGCCTCCAATCATTTGTATCCCGTTTAGGGACCAGATGGAGTGGAGATGCGGCGGGAGACGACGATGGTCGACAAATCCCTAGTTGAACCATATGTTCAAACTCCACTTTCGCTACCTTGAGCTTCTCAGGATGAAGTTTACGAGCGGTCACGAAAGGTAATTGCCCTTTAGTAACAATGTGATGTTGCACATTGTGTTTAACCGGTAGGTTTTATATTTGCCAAGATGGCATTCAAAGCTCTCGATCATATACTATCATATACTCACCAGTTGCACAGACGTCAGTCCGAAGACTGGTCTGTGAGTCAACTAATACTCGCCTTTTGAAGTCGAGGATGAGTTCGAACTTTGTGAGGAAGTTCGCACCGAGTATAGCTTTGTTTGTGTTGGCTATTATGAAGTTGTGGATGAACCGTCGGCGAAGACCTAGGTTCAGTTCCAGCAACTTCGTGCCAAAAGTTTGGATCGTGGATCTATTTGCGGCCCGCAGAAGTTAATTAGGGCATGTTGTTTGTACCCTAAAAGTATGTGTTGGAACTAACGAAATGTCCGCACCAGAATCGATCAAAAAATCGATCTGATTATGTTGGTCGCGGACAAATAATCTGCATGAGCGTCTCTGCTGAGAGACGCCCGCGGACGTGGCGACTCCCCGCCAATTTAATTTTTTGACCGGGGCCCCTTTGTCCTCCGGTCCCTCTTGGCTGCTGAGCCTGGACCTTTAAAAGCGCAAGGCGGGGTGCACCGCTCTGCCCCACTACCGAAGCGGTAGTGGAAGTAACAGAGCGTCCCCGGCCTTTAACTGGCGTACCTCTCGTTGGAGGGACTGCACCGTCCTCTCCAGGGATGATGAGGCCCTAACCTCAGACACCTGAGCAGACGTGGCTGGTGAGATGTCACCTCCCACACCTTGTCTGCCAGCCTGGACAGTTGATCTAAAGACTGATCCGTAGACGCAGCGAGGACCACCTGGATGTCCCTTGGAAGTCGCCTTATCCAAAGACCCCTGATGAGGCCCTCGCTCTCGCCAAGGTTGTCTCCGGCCAGACTTTGCAACCCTCGTAAAAAATGTGAGGGTTTCCTGCCCCCGGCTCATGAGCCGCCAACAGTTGTTCGATGCGGTTTCTCGTCGATAAACCATATCGGTCGTGCAACCTTCTCTTAGCCTCTACATAGCTGGCGGTGCTGAGATTCGGGAAGGCATGGAGTAGAATCTTTGCGGCCTCGGTTGGCAGTGCCGAGACCACATGGGACAGCTTTTGCTGGTCAGATGAGACCCCATTCAAAGAGAATTGGGCCTCAGCCTGGTAGAACCAGACTGCCGGATCCGCTGGTTGGAACTCGGGCAGGCTGACTCTCGCCGTGGAGGCTACGTCTACCTCTGCCCGGGCTCTGCGTCCACCCGGCAGCCCCTCCACCAGGCTGGGCAACGACTCATCCATGTCGAGTATAAAAGAGTTTTCTAAAGATGTATTCATTGTGAAAAATGAAAAGTTTAAACACGGTCAACCAGATGAAAAAAAAAGGAAAAGGAGAAAAACAACAACCCCACGAACACGCAACTGAAAGGAAAAAAACCCAACACAATCAATAATCAATTCTTGAGCTCTTATTCAAAATAATAAGAACTCCAACCTCAATTGAAACTAGAAATTACGTTTTTAATCTTTTGAAATTAATTATAAATCTTTATTTATAGAACTTATAACTAAACTGCCTTCTTTGCGGCTCTCTTTCAAAACTAAAATGACCACTTATCTTAATGGTCTTCTACTTCTTTCTTCTTTTCTCTGTCTTCACTCCGCTACTTCTTTTTCTTCGGCTTCTTCCACCGGGGTCACCAATTTGGGGGTCTTGGTACCTACTTAACAGTACCTTTTGTTAATTTTCATAAATATTGTTTTCTTCTTCAAAATTATAAATATTGTTTTCTTCTTCATAATTATTTAATTCACATATGTACACATCTCATACACTTTCAGTTCTTTTAATATTACTGTTTAACAAAAGCTTAACTTATTAATGTTCTATTAATGACTTCACTATTGATTATTTAGTTATTAGACACGATTTGGTTAATTAGACAAAATTTTGATACACGCTCTCTATTTTTTATATTTGACAACTGGTTAAAATTTTTTATTTGTTTTCATGACTTAGCCTCAGTCGATTATGTTTTTAGAAACGTATACATTGGGGCCTCGGTAGTCTAGAGGTAAGGCGCCTGACTGCTATCCCCAGAGGTCCCGGGTTCGAATCCCGGCGGTGCCACGGTCCTTCGCCTTTCCCACCTAACTTTCCTTCTTTCTTCTTCCCTCTTTACATTCCTGATTCCCCTGTCATAGCCTTCGCTAGTCCTTCCCCGCTCCACCAAGCGCATGTCATCGGTTGGTTGATGAGATTCAACTCGTTTGAGGAGGCATAACACTCCAGCGAGTTGTTCTCGACGCCCCGATGTCAGAGTCGCGAAATGGTTGTGAGTAGGTGGAATAAAAATATCGCGGCTAGGTTGTGACAGTTACTTCCTTCTCTTCTCTCTATCTTCCGGCTAGAGCTGCTGTTCGACATTCACTCTATACGAAAAATAGATTGTCGACAGTACAAAGGGACTTTCCCTAAGCCTCTAGTCTGTCACATAAAAAAAAAATATCTCCTTAGCTAAGTAAGGCCGGAAGTAGTAGGTCGATGTCCCTACATACTCCCATCCCAGCGTAGCGTTACATGAAGTGTACCGAGCGAATCGATGCTGCTTCAACGTCTCGGTCACACCCAAAAACAGGTTTCAGTCTGTCAAGAGCTATCGACTTATTTGTGCCATTTAGCTTGACGACAAAATGTTTACGTAATCTTTTGATTACCTTGAATGGCCCTTCGTATGGTGTTTCAAAAGGCCGCCGAACACGATCGGTACGTATGAAAACGTACTCCGCGTTCTCTAAAGTGTTCGGCACGTACACATCATTCTGAATTGACTGTCGGGGTTGTGTCGCCGACAGACCTTTCATGTGTGTGCGAAGACGTGTTAGAAATTCTGAGTGCTCTATCGGGTTCTCATCCGTTGGGATGGAAATTGAATTGGGGAGCCTTAGATTCTGTCCATAGACAAGCTCTGCTGGTGAGCATTGTAAATCGGGTTTAATTGCCGAGCGAATACCTAATAAGACAAAGGGCAAATCTTCACTCCAATGAGTAGTGTTGTCCCTTGCCATTAAGGCCGCTTTCAGTTGTCTATGGAAACGCTCTACCATCCCGTTTGCTTGTGGATGGTAGGCGGTTGTTCGTATTCGGTGTGTGCCAAGAAGTCTTGTCCAGTCCAACAATATCCATATGGATATGTTCGAATCTATTATTCGGCAAATTAAAAGCTTCATGTGGAGATTTGGTGTGTCTCGAAACTTTAGATTTTTGGCAACCTATGCACGATCTAGACCAGTTGTTGCAGTCTTTATTGATCGCTGGCCAAAAATATTTTCTAGTAATAGCTTGCCTTGTGGCACGTATGCCTGGATGCGACAAGCTATGTTCAGCATTGAATGCTAATTTTCTTAATGATGAAGGTATAAAAGGGCGTAATGTACCCGTGCTTATCTCACACCAAACTTCATGAGCTGTGAAAGGGATTGGTGTGAGTATTAGTTTTACCTTTGAGCTACTAATGGGATGCTCTTGGAGTCGTTGTAGCTCGTTGTCACCTTCTTGTGCTTTCGCCAGATGTGGCAAATCGAAGGTGATTGTGTCAACGTTGTCGGCCGCTAATGAGCGAGATAAATAATCTGCGACAACGTTTTGTTTCCCAGAGACATGTCTGATGTCTGTTGTGAACTGGGAAATTAGGCTCAGGTGTCTTGTTTGGCGGGGAGATCTTTCGGTTTTTGTGTGAAGGGCGTGTATTAAAGGCTTGTGGTCAGTGTAGACCACAAAATTTCTTCATTCAACAAAGTACCGAAAGTGTTTTATTGCTGCAAAGATTGCGAGTAGTTCGCGATCAAATGCAGAATAATTTCGTTCAGCAGATGATAATTTCTTAGAAAAGAAAGCTAATGGTTGCCATCTGTGACCGTTAAACTGTTCCAGCACAGCTCCGATCGCAAAATCGGAAGCATCAGTTGTGTCGCTATATTTAGCATCCTCTGGTGGGTGTATCAGCATCACTGCTGCAGCCATTGCGGCTTTCACGTCGAGGAATGCTTGTTGACATTCTGCGCCAAGGAAGTTGTTCCTTATTTTTTGTTGTTGATGAACAATTGAGGAGTTCCCTCAAATGTTCATTAATTGGCACTAGCATTTGTGCTAGTTTAGGAATAAATCGGTGATAAAAGTTCACCATTCCTAAAAAATTTTGAATTTGTTTAACTGTTGTTGGAGTTGTGAGGTCATTAATTGCTTGGACACGTTCGGGTGATGGAAGGATTCCATCCTTGCCGATACTATGCCCCAAAAACATGATCTCACTGACACCAAAAACGCATTTTGATAACTTTATGGTTAACTCAAAGTTATCAAGGCGTTTAAACAGTACTTCGAGGTGAGTGAGATGCTCATCCTCGGATTTACTTGCGATAAGTATATCGTCTAGATAGACATAAATGAAGTCTAAGTCTCTTGTGACTTCATTCATAAATCTTTGAAATGACTGGGCTGCATTTCTTAACCCAAATGGCATGCGAGTGAACTCAAACAGACCAAAGGGTGTTATTATGGCAGTCTTATGCACGTCTTCTTGTGCAATGGGGATGTTATGATACGCCCGTACCAAATCCACCTTCGAAAAAATCGTGCATCCGTGAAGGTTCACAGAAAAATTGTGAATGTGCGGGATTGGATATCTATCCGGCACTGTGACTGCATTAAGGCGACGGTAGTCGCCGCATGGCCTCCAATCATTTGTATCCCGTTTAGGGACCAGATGGAGTGGAGATGCGGCGGGAGACGACGATGGTCGACAAATCCCTAGTTGAACCATATGTTCAAACTCCACTTTCGCTACCTTGAGCTTCTCAGGATGAAGTTTACGAGCGGTCACGAAAGGTAATTGCCCTTTAGTAACAATGTGATGTTGCACATTGTGTTTAACCGGTAGGTTTTATATTTGCCAAGATGGCATTCAAAGCTCTCGATCATATACTATCATATACTCACCAGTTGCACAGACGTCAGTCCGAAGACTGGTCTGTGAGTCAACTAATACTCGCCTTTTGAAGTCGAGGATGAGTTCGAACTTTGTGAGGAAGTTCGCACCGAGTATAGCTTTGTTTGTGTTGGCTATTATGAAGTTGTGGATGAACCGTCGGCGAAGACCTAGGTTCAGTTCCAGCAACTTCGTGCCAAAAGTTTGGATCGTGGATCTATTTGCGGCCCGCAGAAGTTAATTAGGGCATGTTGTTTGTACCCTAAAAGTATGTGTTGGAACTAACGAAATGTCCGCACCAGAATCGATCAAAAAATCGATCTGATTATGTTGGTCGCGGACAAATAATCTGCATGAGCGTCTCTGCTGAGAGACGCCCGCGGACGTGGCGACTCCCCGCCAATTTAATTTTTTGACCGGGGCCCCTTTGTCCTCCGGTCCCTCTTGGCTGCTGAGCCTGGACCTTTAAAAGCGCAAGGCGGGGTGCACCGCTCTGCCCCACTACCGAAGCGGTAGTGGAAGTAACAGAGCGTCCCCGGCCTTTAACTGGCGTACCTCTCGTTGGAGGGACTGCACCGTCCTCTCCAGGGATGATGAGGCCCTAACCTCAGACACCTGAGCAGACGTGGCTGGTGAGATGTCACCTCCCACACCTTGTCTGCCAGCCTGGACAGTTGATCTAAAGACTGATCCGTAGACGCAGCGAGGACCACCTGGATGTCCCTTGGAAGTCGCCTTATCCAAAGACCCCTGATGAGGCCCTCGCTCTCGCCAAGGTTGTCTCCGGCCAGACTTTGCAACCCTCGTAAAAAATGTGAGGGTTTCCTGCCCCCCGGCTCATGAGCCGCCAACAGTTGTTCGATGCGGTTTCTCGTCGATAAACCATATCGGTCGTGCAACCTTCTCTTAGCCTCTACATAGCTGGCGGTGCTGAGATTCGGGAAGGCATGGAGTAGAATCTTTGCGGCCTCGGTTGGCAGTGCCGAGACCACATGGGACAGCTTTTGCTGGTCAGATGAGACCCCATTCAAAGAGAATTGGGCCTCAGCCTGGTAGAACCAGACTGCCGGATCCGCTGGTTGGAACTCGGGCAGGCTGACTCTCGCCGTGGAGGCTACGTCTACCTCTGCCCGGGCTCTGCGTCCACCCGGCAGCCCCTCCACCAGGCTGGGCAACGACTCATCCATGTCGAGTATAAAAGAGTTTTCTAAAGATGTATTCATTGTGAAAAATGAAAAGTTTAAACACGGTCAACCAGATGAAAAAAAAAGGAAAAGGAGAAAAACAACAACCCCACGAACACGCAACTGAAAGGAAAAAAACCCAACACAATCAATAATCAATTCTTGAGCTCTTATTCAAAATAATAAGAACTCCAACCTCAATTGAAACTAGAAATTACGTTTTTAATCTTTTGAAATTAATTATAAATCTTTATTTATAGAACTTATAACTAAACTGCCTTCTTTGCGGCTCTCTTTCAAAACTAAAATGACCACTTATCTTAATGGTCTTCTACTTCTTTCTTCTTTTCTCTGTCTTCACTCCGCTACTTCTTTTTCTTCGGCTTCTTCCACCGGGGTCACCAATTTGGGGGTCTTGGTACCTACTTAACAGTACCTTTTGTTAATTTTCATAAATATTGTTTTCTTCTTCAAAATTATAAATATTGTTTTCTTCTTCATAATTATTTAATTCACATATGTACACATCTCATACACTTTCAGTTCTTTTAATATTACTGTTTAACAAAAGCTTAACTTATTAATGTTCTATTAATGACTTCACTATTGATTATTTAGTTATTAGACACGATTTGGTTAATTAGACAAAATTTTGATACACGCTCTCTATTTTTTATATTTGACAACTGGTTAATTTTTTTTTTTTTTCATGACTTAGCCTCAGTCGATTATGTTTTTAGAAACATATCTCCTTAGCTAAATAAGGCCGGAAGTAGTAGGACGATGTCCCTACAGATTCTTTTAAGCCTCCTAGAGGCATGGTATAAAATCTTTATATAGGTTACTGATAAAGAGCAAAATAAGCTAAATGAATTAAAATCAGTGCATGTTAAAAAATCCACCAAGTCATTGTAAGGGGAAAAGCCAGGTAAAAAATCTGTTCAATCCCACTACAAGATACTTGTATGAGTTTTACTGACTGTGGGATTCTTAGTTTTTAGTCTAATCTAGTGGGCTACGTCTTTATAAATTAAATTTTACTTTGGAATAAAAAATAAATACAAATAGGATGTCTTGAAACATAGGAGCATCATCTTAAGGGTACCTTACCCATTCTCGATTTCTGATTTTTGTGATTTTCATTGGGCCGGTAAATGATGAAAAATCGACTTATGAGGTACGGATATATTTATACATGTAATTGAAAACCTTAAGAACAAGAAAAAAATGTAACATAGTTGTGTATGAACATTTATAGCCTCTTTTTGCGGTCAACTAAAAGTCCTCTTTTTGGATGGCGGGCATGATTGTAATTGACTGGAACGTCTGAAACCAAAAAATCGAACGGAATTTTAAAGAGCTCATGTTTGGCTAGGGAATAGACTATTATTATTTGTTTAGTGCAAAAATTTACAAAATGGTGGACTTATGAATTTTTTTTTTCAAAATCCGAGTTTTTTTTTGTAAACTATTAGGCTGTAATAATAGAAGATCATCATCAATCTTTTTACAAATAGTCTAAGTTATAGCTTTTGGTGTTTAGAAAAACATATCAAAATTTCAGAACGATCGCTTTTATAGTTTTTGACTTACAATGCCCGCCAATCGTAAAAACATAGTTTCGAGAAAAATGCGTTTAAAGTTTTTGAAGTAATTTTCCACGCCACGGCGAAACTAAGCATTTGCGATTTGACGCGCCCACCATCAATCTGCTGGAACTCCAAGAGTATTCCGAATTTCGACTTGAAACTTTCAGGAAATATTTTTGAAGAGTTATAGATTCGAATAAGACAATAAAAAAAAAATCGATTTTTTGAAACCGAGAATGGGTAGGGTACCCTTAACGTAAATAAAAAAAAGGAAAATAAAAAAGGGCTAACAAGGGTAACCTTTTGTAAAAGAAATTGATTACAATAAATTATAAATATTAATTTAATGAACTCTTGAGTAATTATTCTAGTCTTTTAGAAATTCAAGGCTAGAAATCAACCACGAAAGTGTACAAAATTTGGTCCTTCGAGCCGGATCGGTGCGACCGGAGAATAAAATCACTAAGCCATATACAAAGCTTGTCACTACTCAGCGAAAGCGAAGTGAGGAAGCATATAATATATTAAGCAACATCCAACAGGAACTCACTGAAAGTGCAAGCTCTGTCCAAGTAAACCAAATACATATATATACAATGACTCCCAATCCTGTAGCTATTCTCAAGCGCAGACGAGCCGACATCAAAACGCGTATCACCAAATTCAGGAATTATCTTCCAATTGCACGAAATTCTCCAGATTTAGACGAGTTACAGGTGAAGATTGAAGCCTTGACAAGTCATTTCAAAAACATACACGAGATTCATGAAGAATTAATGCTTCAAGATTCAGATTCCGAGGATTTGCATAACAGTGAGCTCGAAGCAATGGAAGATAATTACAATTGCGTGTTGGCAGAAACTCGCAAATTGATTCGAATAGCTCTAGAAACTCAAAATTCCAATTTAAATAGTGACAACCAGCAGAAGGAGGCTAGGGTTTACACACATGGCGTAATAAAGCTGCCTGAAATAACATTACCTAAGTTCGATGGCTCTATAGAAAAGTGGCAGGCCTTTAAGGATAAATTTTCTGCTCGAATTGGTGACAATAATAATATACCAAAAGTGGACAAATTACAATATTTGCAATCGTGCTTGACAGATAAAGCGGCACGAGCTGTCGACTCAATAGAAAGTACTAGTGATAATTATGACGAAGCCTGGGCTATATTAACTAATAAATATGATAATTCACGACGTGCTATCCTTCGACATTGGTCTATATTACATCGATTACCACGTCTACTGAGAGATAACCCCAGCGCTATTGATGAACTAATTGATACTTTTCGACAGCATATTCGCGCCCTTAAAGGTCTAGGAGAACCCGTAGAGCAGTGGGATAGTTGCATCATATATCTACTCACTACGAAAATTAATGAAAATCTTCTTAACCAATGGGAAACTACATTGGCCGACAATAAGATGCCATCATATTCACACCTTCTAAACTTTTTAGAGAAGCGCGGAGGCTGCACCGAAAACACAACATCATAAAGCAGAGAACTAAACAATAAACATCAGACTGATAATAAAGTATCTCGCAAAGGGCTTAACCAGAGTCGTGGTCAAGCATTTGTAATTAGTTCGAATAAAAACGCTATAGGCAGCCCGATAGCATGCCCTGCCTGCCAACATCAACATATAATTTTTAAGTGTCCTATATTTCGTTCGTTGTCTATAATACAATGAAGACAATTAGTTGATCAGAATTCTCTTTGTTTTAATTGCCTTGGAAAAGATCATACTGTGAGGGACTGTAAGGCAGGTTCCTGCCGTGTGTGCCGCGAGAGACATCATACATTTCTTCATATAATTGGCCCTACTCAGCCCCAGAAGATTGATTCAAATATTCCAAGGGACTCCACATCTCCATCAGATGCAACTACGAAGGCGACTTTTTCACTACACTCGGGCCAAGATAAATCTTTCACTCTGCAAACATCTTCAGATGATATTATTCCAACCGCATTGATTCATATATCTCATAAAAATAATACTTCAGTTATATGTCGTGCAATTATTGATACCGGTTCAACAAGAAATTGCATAACTAACGCCTTGGCTTCTATGCTGGAATTACCTAAACAAAGTTGTTACATTCCCGTCGATGGATTGAATAATCTAGCAACCGTTTCTCAATATATCATTACGGCAACAATAAAATCTCGATTAAATGTGTATCAGAAAACTCTTGATTTTCTAGTAGTGCCAAACATCACTTCGGCTACTCCTAGTCAACTAATAGATCGTAAACGTTGTAATATACCTTCCAATTTACAGCTAGCGGATCCAGAATTCCATAAGCCTGCTCAAGTACAAGTATTATTAGGATCAGGCACTACCTTAGCGGCTCTTTGTGTTGGTCAAGTTGTGCTCTCATCACCTCAAGAACCTGATCTGATTCTCCAGAAAACTCGACTTGGTTGGATCATTGGAGGCAATCTTTCTTTATATAATAAACCAAATCATATGGCTAAATGCCACCTAGTGAATTTACAAGAAGATATTTCAAGGTTTTGGGAGCTCGAAGAGATCTGCATTACCAAACACCTATCGGATGAAGAAACGGAGTGCGAGAAACATTTCCAAAAACATATTCAACGTGCCGACGATGGCAGATATATTATATCTCTACCCTTCAACAGCAAAAAGGATCAGCTAGGAGAATCTCAACATATGGCTTTTAAGCGTCTACAATCGTTAGAAAGACGATTGCATCGTAATCCTAAGCTGCAGATACAATACCGTAATGCCATGAATGATTATCTCGGCCTTGGTTTTATGACTAAAATAAATAACCAATCAGGGCGAGGATTCTATTTACCACATCAAGCTGTATTCAAAGAGAGTAGTTTAACGACGAAAGTCCGTGTTGTTTTTGACGCCTCCGCTGTTTCCAGCACAGGAATATCGCTTAATGATGCTCTCTTATCAGGTCCTACTATTCAAAGTGACATTTTTTCACTTCTCCTTAGATTTAGACTCCATAACTATGTATTAACAGGAGACATTGAAAAAATGTATTTACAAATCAGAGTACGAGAGGAGGATCAAGCATATCTACGCATTTTATGGAAAGAGGAAAGCGGAGAATATTCAACATATCAATTTAATAGATTAATTTTTGGCCTTAAACCTGCTTCATTTTTAGCCACTCGCTGTTTAAATCAACTTGCAGACGACGAGGGCCATCGTTATAAACAAGCCGCAACAATCCTAAAGCGGGATTTATACGTCGATGAATTGGTCACCGGTGCAAACACAATTGACGAAGTAGTTCAATTAAGAAAAGACATGAGCGCGTTGCTACAATCAGGAGGATTCAACCTTCGTCAATGTGCATCAAACGCTTCTGAAGTTTTAGATACCATACCAGATTGTAATGTAAACTTATCTTTAAAAAATAACAATGATACAGCGTTGAAAACACTGGGCGTCCATTGGAATTCAGAACGGGATGCAATTATCTATACAGTGTAACGGTCGGTTTTATTTACCTGCAATCACTTGAAAATTACTGGACTGAAAGTACTGTCTTCAATAAATATATAAATTTTTTTTGAAAAACAAGTAGCCTGGACGATGGGAAAAAAACAAAAATCAGTTAGATTTTGGAAGTCGGATTTTAGAGATTGGGAACACCGGACGTTTATTTTGGGTTTTAACCAAGATTTTGTTGTGGAGGTCCGGGCTAAGATATATTTAACGCTTTACCATTAGTAATTTGTTCGGTTGTATTAAACTCGCAATCCAATCCGGGTAAAGGTCTCCCCGTGACTAGTGCGACGGGCAAAAATAGTTTCTTGCTAAGCACAATTATCGATTGCCACCGGTCTAGCTGAACCAAACCCACCAGCATTGTATAACTGTATCCAGCACACTGTTGATGATAAGTGTTTTACGGATCCTGAAGAAGCAGGTATAGAGAGGTTCCCAGAGTGACCAGGTATGGAGAAGTAAGCTGCCCTGCGGGAGGAATATTATTGCACGCTGGAAGCATTCTTAGGCGGAGGGAACGGTCTGCACTGGATGGTGTTGGATGCTACACAGGTTTGAGGTTGCAAGGTCAGTCTACCAACAGGTACGTTAGGTCGTCAGTTTAAAAAAAAAAAAAAAAAAATCTCTACGAGGGCGATATTATTGAAGAGGACGCTTTCTTTAAATTTTACGGAAAGGATACAAGAGGAATATTCTGGCAAAGGCCAGGCTTAGGTGAAATAGTTATTTGGTTTAACGAGGTTATCACAAGCGGAATCTGAGGACTGCGGTTGAAGAAAATTTTTCGTAGATTACAATAAAAAAACCAAATATAGAAATGGTGACTTCGTGTTACCCCAGTTAAGTTTTTCTTACATTGTGATTTTTTTACTAACTAAGTATTAACATATTGAAATCATTTACACTGATCGATTTTTTTTGGTTTTAATAATTCAATAATTTAAACATTTAATTTATATAATTCAATAATTTAAACAGTTAACTTATACTTCAATTTTTCGGTAAATGATCACAGAACTTTTAATTTTTTTTATGAAGGATCTTCATGTGTAACGAAGTACAGTGTTAGTTTTGTGAAGCAATAGTTCTGTAATTAATTACTGAAATTGAACACTCCTGTTGTTGTTATTTAATTACATTGATGATTGCGATTATTATTTTTTTTGATTCTTTTGGTGTTGTTTTGACTTTCGTCAATAATTTTTGATCATACTATATACCAATATATGTAATTGTTTTTGTACACCAAGACGTGCTGGTACCAGAACGACGAGGGTTGTTTTTTTAACATGTATTGAATTCACCTAAGTGCGAATTATCTTGTCATACTGTTTGTTTGGTTGAATTTTTTTCTATCACCTTAGGGTTAGTCGATCAAGTGTATTTGACAGATATAATAAACAATTATAATGTCTGACTAGATTTGAATATTTTTTTTGGGATGGTTGAGCTGTGGTTTGATTGCTTTTTCAGAATTCCTAAGTGGTGCCTTATCTAGCTGGTTACTGATACTTCGTATTATTAACGAGCATGGGAACGGATGGCGACGGCACAGCTCCGGGGCTGCCCGATTGATGATGTAAGGAGTTGTAGTTAGTATCGTGACAAAGGTAAGTGGTGAACCATACCGGTATCGGCCCGGCCACACACCCCACGACCCCTCCGGCGAGCTAGATAACTCCGTGTGGCTGGCGTAGGAGTTCCGGAAGATTTTTCCCTTTCTTATGTATGGTATTGGCTCCTTGGTCATGGCTTTCCGGGCTTATGGCTAAGGGGGTAGTACCTCGCATAAGTGGCGCCCACGATTTATCGCGCCATTATGCTGTTACAACAGTAAAAGCATTGGATAACAACCGCGTGACTAAACGAGTGATTTTCTCTTAGGTAGCGAAAATATTCGATCCTTTGGGAATACTTAATCCGGTAATAGTTACAGTGAAATTATTAATGCAAGATCTGTGGAAGCTCAAAATAGATTGGGACGAGTCATTACCTGCGGATCTCCACACTAAGTGGGAAGTTTTTGCTAACCAACTACCGGATCTTAATTATATATCATTTGACCGAAAAATGTTATTGGAAAACTGTAGTGATATACAATTGCATGGCTTCTGTGACGCTAGTGAAAAGGCATATGGAGCATGTGTTTATTTACGAAGTTCTAATGCTGCTGGACATATTCAAATACAATTATATTGCGCAAAATCAAGAGTAGCTCCTATAAAAATTATTCAAACAATTCCACGGCTAGAGCTTTGTGCCGCTGCTTTGTTAGCTACTTTATATAATACCGTACGAGCCTTAAATTGGCAAAACAAAATAAGATTCTCTTCTATAATCTGCAGATAAACTTCGAATAGAAGAGTCTATAAAGAGTCTCCATTGTTCAGGGACATAAACATTTGGTTTTAATTCGTTCATCAGACCCTGAAAATCTGTGCAATAAACCAGTGATTGGTCCTCGCTTACAGTAAAATATTTCCTGAAATCCTTCTCTCTATTTCTGTAAAAAGATGAAGTGGTACCTTTTTTGAGAAAACCACGCTTCTTAAATTCTGCAGCGATATACTCTGGCATTTCTTTCGAGGCCCCTATCCTTCTTGTAAAATTATTTAATGATATTTGATCATAGAGTTGTATACCTTTACTTCGTCGGTTACTCTTGTATTCCCCATCACTATCTTCTGAATCACAGGTTTCAGAATCAGAATCTACTTCTTCGATTTCCTCCTCTTCGTCGTTAGCAACTTCCATAAAAATTTCTGGCTGGCTATCAATTTCCATTTTGTCATCATCATCTACTGTCGAAGGATTTGTGCTGTTCACGTTGCTGCTCGATTTTGCGGAAACAATTGAAGAGCGATATTCCAAAACGTACTAAGTCAATTTTTGTTTAATTTTAATATTGTATTGCTTTCCAATCTATGACGTAGTAGTTATGCATTCACATAAACATTTATCACAAATCATACTCATTCCGATGTATAATGGGTCATACAAATGAATTTTCCATCAATTTCAATAGCTAGTATTCATATTGAATTTTTGTTTTTTTTATATTAAAAATAAAGATTTGAAAAATACTATTCTTTCTTTTGCTGGGCTGAACTTTCTGAGGACTGAAAACATTTACCATAGTATCATAATTTTACTATGAAATTTTATTTCAAAATGTACTAAGTAATTGACTTAGTACATTATGAAAATGTACCACCATAAATAAAACCATTTTTTTCATATAAAATGTAGCAAATTTATTTATATTTTTATAAATAATAGTTTCTTTTATCGGTTTTTTGAGAAAGGAAATAATATTACAGCCCTTTAGGCGAGAGTGAAAGTGATATTCAGTTTTTGAAGTGAAAACTTCTTTAGCCGCGTTGGGCACTTTTTGATAGGGGAAAATGTTATGGGTTCGCGTCACCGACATGCTCATTACTGGCGCACGCGCTCAATCGATTATAATCAAAAACATTTTGATTTTGAATAAAAAAATAAATCTGACCGCCTACTATTATTCAATTAAGTATCGAAAATGAAAATATAAAACCAGTCATTTTGACTGATGTGTTAAATTCAAGAAAATATTAGCAGCAGCTGGAAATTTTGGATTGGTAAAACAGGAACACCTCTAAATGCTTCAGAAACAGATAAACATCATAAAAGATCAACAAGTCATCGCGAGGATCTAACGTTAGAATTGAAAAGGTTACAAAACAATACACTACAAACGGTCACCAAAACTTTTCTAGAATTCATCTCCAACAAGAAAGGATTATCGATATTTTCATTCAATTGTCAAAGTTTGCATGCGCATGCAGCTGATCTAAAAAATGATGATATCGTAAAAAAGTCAAATGTTCTGCTTTTGTCAGAAACTCGTATGAAAAACGAAGAACCACTTGATGTTCCGAATTTCAACTTTGTTGTAAGTTATAAAAGACCCGAAGTTCCAGCAGCAGGAGTAGCCAGTGATGCCAGATGTAGGGAAAAGTACCTACATGTAGAGGAATTCTGTTACAAAAGTTGAGCGTAGGTAGAAAGGGACAGATTTTTAATATTCTTAAAAATGTAGGTACTTTCTGATAACATTTTCTAAAGACGATTTTTTTGCTTTATATTCAATATATAGTTTATGTTCGTTACATCTACACATTGCGTAAGTTAGTGACGTAATGTAACATAAAGATTTCAGCTAAGGGTTTTTTTTGTATAACACTCCTGACATCTGTAGTATAAAAATAAAAGAGTCACATAACTGCAACATTTACTATGATTACATGCATTCTTGAAGCCGGCTTCAAGTAGACTTGAAAGTCATGTAACCTCAGATCGACTTCGAATCAAGAGCATTAAACTGTTCAGGTTCAAGTCAAGTCCTCAGTCCGGCATGTAATCGTAGTAATTGTGTAAAGAAATGTCAAACACCAGGCTTATGCAGGAAAATTAAATCAATTTAATCTAAAGTTACGCCAAAACATCGAATTTATATATCATGGCAACAAATGTAATTAACAACGATAACGATTGTGAGAGTTCAGAGTGTGGAGAAATTTCGGGCACGAGTAAATACAAATATAGAAAACAAAAATTTAGTGATAGCTGGCTACAACTACCGATATTTAAAGGTTGGTTAGAAAAAGTGCAGAATAACGAATATAAGTGTAAGTGTATTGCTTGCAACAAAATTTTGAACTGTGGTAAATCAGAATTACAAAAACATGGTGAAACTAAACTGCATAAAAAAAATGTTATATCAATTAAAAAAAGTGCGAGACTAAACGAATTTTTTATTAATAAAAAAACTGAGAAAACCCAAACAGACGTACTTAATTTTGAACTTAAATTAAGTTTGTTTTTTGCTGAACATAACGTGGCTTTACAGATTGTTGATCATTTATTGCCACTTCTTAAAGAAATAGTACCTGATTCGACAATTATTAAAAAAGCTAAATTAGGACGCACCAAATGTACGAGCTTAATAAAAAATGTATTGGCAAAAGAAGAAAAAAATCAATTAGTTGAAATTTTAAAAGTAACTAAGTTTTCTATTATGATAGACGAAAGCATTGATATAGTTCTAGTTCGATACCTTTGTAAAGAAAATGGAAAAGTTATGACCAAATTATTAGATTTAATTCCTTTAAGAGTCGATTGTTCAGCTGAAGTCCTATATGATTCCTTGAAAGGGTTAATTGTAGGTCTAGGAATCCCATTTGAAAATATAATTGGAATGTGCAGTGATGGCGCCAGTGTAATGGTTGGAACCAAAAATTCATTTGCGTCTAGACTAAAACTAGATAATCCTTGTACAATTGTTATAAAATGTATTTGTCATACAGCTGCTATTATAGCTAATAAGGCTTGTCTAGCTTTGCCTAGAGCACCAGAAGAATTGCTGCGCCAAATTGGAGCTTATATATCAGGTAGTTCGAAAAGATGTTGTCAATTAGAAGATTTACAAAGTTTATTCAAAGAGGAAAAGAAGAAAATTCTACGAACTTCAGCAACTCGATGGCTATCCCATTGTAAATGTATTGAACGAGTTTTAGACAACTGGAAAGTTCTCTTAGAGTATTTTAGCCAAGCAGTTGGAACAGACAAATTAAAATCTGCTGAAATTATATTAAATGAACTACAAAACACATGCAATATTGCTTACCTTATGTTTTTAAAATATGTTCTGAATTTTTTTAATTGTTTAAATGCGTTGTTTCAATCAAAAAAACCACTTATTCATGAGTTGTATGCAGAATCAGTTAAAATATTTTTAAAACTTGGACAGAACTGTATTAAACGCGAAAAACTTAGGGTCAATGCTAATGTTAGATCGCCACATATTTTTTTATCCAATGATGAAATCTATCTAGGGCCAGAATGTAATGAGTTAGTCAAAACAATTCCTGCAAGGGAAGCGGAACGTATAAAACTCGATTGCCTAGAGTTTTATATAGTGGCCCTGGAAGGAATCCAAAAAAGGTTGCCTTTGGCAGAAAATTCAATATTTGCTGAAATGGCTTTTTTAAATCCCGAAATTGTTTTAGGCTTAGATGATTTGAATAAGAAAAACGAAATTAATTTTAATGAAATTTGTAAAAACTTCAAAATCAATGAAACTGAATTATTACAAGAATGGCGAACAATTGAATACCACTTTTCAGACCAAGAAAAATTAACTTTAAAAAATTATGATATTGAAGAATTTTGGTTTAAGCTTAGCAAATTGAAAAATTACAACGATGAACTCGTATTTCCAATATTATCGGGACTCGCTGCACATATTTTAACTTTACCTCACGCAAATGCTGATGCAGAGCGCATATTTTCAGTTGTAACGGATGTTTTGACAAAAAAAAGAAATAAATTAGGACATGATGTTTTGAATTCCATATGTACGATCCGTGCTTCTTTAAACTGTAGTGAACTAACTTGTATTTCATTTAAATGCACAGAAAGGCATTTCAAATTGGTGAGTTCTACCATTTATGATAATTACACCAAAGAAATATAATTTGCTGATTAAATTAATTTGCTAAATTAAATATGAATTCGTCGATTTTTTGCTTTATTTATTTTATTTATTCAGTTCATTAATTTCTATTCATTTATTCAGTACTAAATATTGCTAATTTATGTATGTAATGCATAATGTAATGAAATGCTCTCGTAAATTTTATTAAATTTTACAGTACTATTTTTAAAGACACATATTTGATAAGCATTATTTGATTTATGGATTTATGAATGTTATAAGTATTATTTTGTTCTATAGATATATGAATTTTATAAGCATTATTTTATTTTATAGATATATGATCATAACTACTATTATTTTATTCCATGGATATATACATTTGATAAATATTATTTTGTTTGTATATTATTTTGTTTTGTTTGTATTATTTTTAGATATATGAATTTGTTATTTTAATTATATTAATAAAAACGTGGAGAAAAATTAAAAAAAAAAACGCTTTTTTGAAGAAAAAAATTGAAGGGGAAACTGTAGGGGAAATAAAAGCGCACCGTGGGGAAAAATAGGTATTTTTGTTCATCCCTGTAGGTATTTTATGAAATTTTATCTGGCAGTAGCTATTTATCACAATACTCAAGATACGTCACACTTCATTACTTCATATATGGACATACATACTAAATTCACTAGAAGCATTGGTGTTAATGTTTCAGATATAGGCGAAATATGCGTTGCTCGTTGCAGTTCCGAGAATGGGCAATACATACTAATGGTTGCCGTTTATATTTCGCCTGGAAAATCTATGAGACAGATACAACAATTTTTATTCGAAAATTTGATGATTTATACAAAAGAAGGTTCTGAAATTCTCGAAAAAAGATTCGGCGAAAAATATGATAATGTACCGATGATTTTAAGTGGAGACTTCAATATTAACTTTGCAGATGATAAAAATCTACCATTAATTGAATTTTTAAATGCAACACTTAATTTAAATATGTCCAATGATCGGAAACTTAGTACTACCAAATATAAAACGACGATCGATGCGGTTTTTACGCGATACTTAGATAAATTTGAATCAAACATTTTCATTTCTTACTTTAGTTACCATAACCCGATTGTATCTTTTTTACAATAAGTGCTAATGAAATAGGATGGTCAAAAATGCTACAATTATAATTTAAAAAATAATTCTGAGATATCGAGATGCAGCAGCATTAAATTTTATAGAAAAAAGTACACTTATTAATGAAGACGCAGTTACTTGTGCTACATATTTTAATAAGTTGGTTAATGTCCTAATGAAAATACTGCAATCAAAAAGATTTAGTCCTTTCAAGAAATATAGAATTTTGTATTACTTCAAAAGAATCTAATGTCAACATCTAAGTTCTAAGTTTTCACTTCTATCGGCAGTCCCTATAACTGCCAATTTTTTTTTTTATTTCCCACTAATTACATCATAAGAACTTAGCACGTTTTGGAATATCGCTCTTCAATTGGTCTTGTAACTGAAGAAACGTCTGGATATTTTATTTTAGACTTATTTTTAGAGTTGAAACCCTTTACTTCTATTTTGCAAAAATAACAATTTTGTTTTGATTTGGGTCTTTGCCATATTGTAGGAACTATGAATTTAAGATCCTCTTTATTTTTACTTTTTTTATATCTTCTCATCATAATGACACAATGACAGCAAATAATTTGAGGAACCCATGGTTTATCTTCGTCCAGTATTGACATATTAAAACAAGCAAAATAAAGCTCTTTACTTGTTTCAGATATTTTTCTGCGATATTTTAAAATTTCAAAATTTCCACATACGTAACAGAAAACATCGGTATCCTGAACACAAACGTGAGTTTTTCTTGTAGCCCTAAACTCTCCAGAGGCCAAGTCACCAACCAATGAAGAGCTACGGTCGCATGATGACGACGCCCGCGGGCCCGCTTTCCCACCCTGACCAGTCGCCGATACTGGGGTATCCCTCCCCTGCATCGTAAACTTCTTTTTGCATACCTGTGCCATGAAGGCATTGTCCCTCACCTGGGAACTTAGCCGGAAGGACCCGTTGCCCGCCTTCACCACGGGGAGGTGTTTCAGTTACAAAAGTAGATACAAAAGATGATAGAAAGGGAACTTGGGAAATTCTTCTATTAACTGAAAATTTAATTTTTATATATAGTAAAATTTTGACAATTTTTTGGGGCTGGGGCGAAATGTAAGGGTGATGGGTCAATTCAGACCTCAGATTCGTTTTTAGCACACCGAAAAACACACCGGAAGGTACTTCACCTTTCTGTATCAGAACTTCGATTTTTTTTGTGGTCCTGTGTTATTTAAGTTGGAAAGGACAGCAAAAGCTGACTTCTCCAACTTCATACATATGTTTCCAAATGTCATAACTTGAAATGCGGGAATGTTTTTAGTATCATCTGGCGCAGTTAATCCGGGCTTTTTATGAACAAAATCATGAAGTTGTAAGTAAGAAAATCTGCAGCCTTAATGTAATTTTCACATGACTATAAATAAGCAGCAAATAAGAAAACACCCCGCCGCACAAGTCGTTCTTTTGGCAAATTGACAGTAGCACTTTCTGGCCAAGTTATCCTTGGAAGACACTTGAAAGTGGCGAATAAATTTCAGAACGAAATTCCATTCGTTTCTCCTGTCAAGTTTTGCATATTTCAACCCAATCAATTTTGGCAACTTGTCTCAGATCGCATTAATCTCTCACAAGTCCATAACTGATGAGCCTCATTCTATCAGCACTGAGCTTCTTCGAGGCAACTTGTCCCGCCTTCAAAAGGGTGATAAGACAACGCCAGGCCCGCTAGACGTTGCATAGCCGACGAAGAGACAATGTAAGCAAATCGAATTCTAGAATACAAAAAAGGAAAAAAATCGTTCCTTCGCATAACTCTGCACTGATGCCAAATTCCGATAAGATAAGCAGGAGCTGCCAACCTAATGGTCGTAAATTTCGTTAAAGATGCAAAGAGATGAGACCGGCAGCACTCTACTGATTTATCTCATATTCCATCGTTCGTGCATCGAAGACATTCCAGGACGAAAGTTTCCCTCGCCTGATCCGGTAACTACATCCTCGATTTCCAGTGGTGGCACACCCTGCGAATAGTTCGTTCGCTCGGAAAATTTAGTGAACTGTGGAAAATTGGTTTCCTTAATATTTATGTACTCATGTTTAAGAAAAAATAAATAGACGGATACATTCAGTTATTCTGTATGTAAATTATATCTTCATTCGATGTATAAGGTACCAGGAGCGATGCATTATCCTGTACGCCATGGTGTATGCCTGCGATGTGGAATTTAGCGAAAGTTTTACAGAAAAACGGCAACGAATACTACTGTAAAAAGTCAAGTGGAAAATTTATATCCACGCTGTGTGATTGCTTGTTCGGTGAATGTGTTAGTGTCATGTGTATTCATGCGAGTTTCCCAAAAATATGTTTGCAAGGATTTCTGTTTGTGTGGAAGAGGAAAAGCTAGAGATAAAGCAATAAATTCTGTCAGAAATTTAATTTGATCATAAATCTCTCTTCTAGCTGGTATTCCTTTTGTACGTATCTCTCTCGGGCTGCCTTGATCCTTCTTATGGTTTTTTTTCCATGTGCACGTTGGTTTTTCCCTTTCCTTTTTTGACCGCCAACCCCTCAGCATTTTCGTGGGTCTGTTCCTTATCATTTCCTTTTGCTGCTCTCAAGTAAAATTACTTTTCTCGCACTGTCTCAACCCATAATGGCTCTTATTTTCCCTTTTTCCTTGATTTTATCCTTCGAAATTTTTCAGATTAGCCTAAATTTTTTATACAAAGTGGATAATCCATCAAGTGGTTGAAGGTTGCTGATTTTACGAGTATTTTGTAATTTCGTTAAGCTGAAATTGAGAATGTACTATTAAAATATATGTGTATGTAGTATATATGTGGTTATTTTTTGATGTTAGTAGGTATTCGTCTAGCAATAGAATCATGAGGAATATATAGCAAGATCACCGGAATAGGAATAAAACCTTTATTCGAGGTTAGTAATAGTAGAAATCGGTCTATATTCACGCATGCATGCTAACACGGAATCGCGTTAATGTGACATGAATGGAGTTGAACTACTTAACATAAGACCCACTGAAAAACGTTTTTAGTTGTGTTAACCAAATTTTTAGTGAAATATGACATCGAATATATTTTTTATAGTTGGAGTTACTAAAAAAATTCTTTGATTAATACTAACGAGTTTAGTAGCTATTAGTTGGTTTAAGCTCATACACTTAGGCCAAAAGAATAGGCCCATTATGATGCCATAGTGGTCCCAGATTAAGCCTGATGTTAAGGTGTCGTTTCTTCGCTAAACCATCTCGAGGAAGTAATAAATCTTCTAAGTTACGGGAACCCATTCTTCGAGATTACCGCAAGCGTGCTTAGAAAGGGCTCACCACATGTGGTTAACGTCACTCTGCTTAGGGCCGGGTAATGACAGAGGAGATGTAGTACACTTTCCTACTCATCCGATTCTTATAGCCTCTGCAAAAATCGTAGGTCTCAAGACATAATCGGGTCGCTTGCGTCTCTATTAGACAGTGTCCGGTCAGCACTATAGCTAACAGGTCTGTTTCCTGAGGCTTAGTAGTGAGGTGGTCCGCCTCAGATCCTGAGAGGGACAGGTTAATTTGGCCATGGTGGATTTATTAAGATCCCTTCAATGCTTCTTCGCTTGTTGCACAGTGTGCTGTTTGTGCCGGAGTTTAAAGGTGACCCAAGGCATACCAAATACTTCTGGCTTCGTGCATCCGCGATCAAACAAAATTGAATATTTTTCAGACGAAACAACCACCGAAATTTAGGTACTTTCGTATTGAAATGTGTGGTAGCTAACTCACTTGGTGACGGTTTGGAAACGTCGCCATTTTGGAACACGGGCACGTTGCCAGGACACGAGTTGTACTGGACCTCACTCACTCAGTATCCAATCACCGCCATTGTGGAAGCTCGGCTAAATATTTGTGTTAGAAAATGAGTTTCGATAAAGAAAGATTTATTGAGGATATTCAAAACCACCCATGTACTGAGACATACAGTAGGCACTGGCTCCTTTACTTGGCGAGCTTCGGTTGGCTGAGGTAGCTGTACATATGTTGCCGTCGACGTCGTCATGGCGTCCTAATGAGTTTTGGCCATAACACTACAGTGTTGACCGTTTAGATCTCAGGCACAATGGCCTCAGAAACTAATGCAGTGTGCTCCTCCGTTAGTTTGTCCGCCGGGAAATTGCCCCTACAATAATGCCATGGTTATACCAGCCAGCATGTCTGTGCCAGCATATGTGGTTTACGTTTCTTTCTTCCTTTTTGGGGGACAGTATTCGCCTGGAGACTGGAGAGCACTCTGACCGATATCCTGTATAGAGTGCACCAAAAAGTGCTCAACAAATTGTTAATTATGTGGAACTAACTACTGTCACTTCCTCCCTGGGCATGGAGGCAGCAGACCTGGATAGCCTGGCCATACATATACGTGTAACTGTGTTCGGTCTGCAGGGGAGGAGCTCGTGAAAGTTGACTTGGTTGTGAAAAAGAGGTGGACCACACAGTCATTCCGGAAAACTTGTCTAACAGTTCAGACATTGCGGCTTGCGTTTCGAAAACCTCCATGTCGGTCAAGGTATCTCGAAGAAGCTCGCTCTTGTTAGGTCTATGACCTGACTCTGATAGCATCATATTTAGGAACTTGTTGCGGACCTGAATAAACGGGGCTTTAAAGTACCGATTTATCCATATGACATGGTCATAACGATGCAGTCTTGATTAACTATGCATAGCTCGGAGTAAGAACGGAGTAACCCACAAACAACTAAATTTAAAAACTCCCTTTCTATATGCTAGAAAAATGGTTTTATCAAAGGATGCTCTATATTTAAGTACTGGATCAATAGTTACAAAACCTTCACAATCCTTGTGAAACAAAAACTGGAACCTATAGCGGAAGGCCTTATAGAAGAATATCAAGCTGGTTTTAGGACAAACAGGTCAACATCGGACCAACTGCTGAACTTAAAGCAAATTCTGGAGAAAACCTGGGAAAGAAATGAAGATATATACCAGATATTTGTCGACTTTTAACAGGCATATGACGCAATAAACAGAGAGAGGCTATACGAGATCTTATCGGAAATAGGAGGCCCCTCAAAGTTGGTGCACCTGATCAAATGCGCCACAAATAGCTCACTGGCGAAAGTTAGGATCCAAAATGTTATAACAGAGGAGTTCGAAGTACGTCAAGGACTTAGACAAGCAGATGGCCTGGCCCCCATGCTTTTAAACCTGGCCCTAGAATGGGTACTAAGGAAAACGTCAGTCCAGAGAAGTGCATCAATAAGTACACATTCGGTACAATTACTTTGATATGGGGATGACGTGAACATCGTGAGAAGGTCCTTTTTGGCAACAAAAGAAGCTTATGTCGATTTAAAAGAGGCGGCAAAGGACATAAGCCTGAAAATAAACGAAGAAAAAACGAAGGTGATGCAACAATCCAGAGCAGGAAGATTTAGAATGGGAAGAAATATAATCATCGACGAACATAACCTAGAAGTAGTCGATAAAACAGTCTACCTTGGGTCTACTATCACAAAAAGAAACGAAAAAAAAGAAGAAATAACCAGACGAATACTACTGGCTAATAGAGCCTATTATGCCCAAAAACAAATCCTGCACTCAAGATTTGTGCACAGGAAAACGAAACTCTCAATCTACAAAACAGTAATACGACCAGTACTGTGTTATGGTAGCGAGACTTGGACTATGACCCATGACATAGAGAAAGGAGTCAACAGGTTTGAGAGGAAAGTCTTCAGATACATAATAGGCCCAAGAGAGGATGGAATATGGCGAAGGAGATACAACAACGAGTTGTATGACATTTTTGCCGACCCACAACTCTCCACTTTAATAAAAACATAAAACATAAAACATAAAACATAAAACATAAAACATAAAACATAAAACATAAAACATAAAACATAAAACATAAAACATAAAACATAAAACATAAAACATAAAACATAAAACATAAAACATAAAACATAAAACATAAAACATAAAACATAAAACATAAAACATAAAACATAAAACATAAAACATAAAACATAAAACATAAAACATAAAACATAAAACATAAAACATAAAACATAAAACATAAAACATAAACCATAAAACATAAAACATAAAACATAAAACATAAAACATAAAACATAAAACATAAAACATAAAACATAAAACATAAAACATAAAACATAAAACATAAAACATAAAACATAAAACATAAAACATAAAACATAAAACATAAAACATAAAACATAAAACATAAAACATAAAACATAAAACATAAAACATAAAACATAAAACATAAAACATAAAACATAAAACATAAAACATAAAACATAAAACATAAAACATAAAACATAAAACATAAAACATAAAACATAAAACATAAAACATAAAACATAAAACATAAAACATAAAACATAAAACATAAAACATAAAACATAAAACATAAAACATAAAACATAAAACATAAAACATAAAACATAAAACATAAAACATAAAACATAAAACATAAAACATAAAACATAAAACATAAAACATAAAACATAAAACATAAAACATAAAACATAAAACATAAAACATAAAACATAAAACATCTTCTCTTCTTCTTCTTCTTCTTCTTAACTCCGCCGTCGCAAAACATAAAACATAAAACATAAAACATAAAACATAAAACATAAAACATAAAACATAAAACATAAAACATAAAACATAAAACATAAAACATAAAACATAAAACATAAAACATAAAACATAAAACATAAAACATAAAACATAAAACATAAAACATAAAACATAAAACATAAAACATAAAACATAAAACATAAAACATAAAACATAAAACATAAAACATAAAACATTAAACATAAAACATAAAACATAAAACATAAAACATAAAACATAAAACATAAAACATAAAACATAAAACATAAAACATAAAACATAAAACATAAAACATAAAACATAAAACATAAAACATAAAACATAAAACATAAAACATAAAACATAAAACATAAAACATAAAACATAAAACATAAAACATAAAACATAAAACATAAAACATAAAACATAAAACATAAAACATAAAACATAAAACATAAAACATAAAACATAAAACATAAAACATAAAACATAAAACATAAAACATAAAACATAAAACATAAAACATAAAACATAAAACATAAAACATAAAACATAAAACATAAAACATAAAACATAAAACATAAAACATAAAACATAAAACATAAAACATAAAACATAAAACATAAAACATAAAACATAAAACATAAAACATAAAACATAAAACATAAAACATAAAACATAAAACATAAAACATAAAACATAAAACATAAAACATAAAACATAAAACATAAAACATAAAACATAAAACATAAAACATAAAACATAAAACATAAAACATAAAACATAAAACATAAAACATAAAACATAAAACATAAAACATAAAACATAAAACATAAAACATAAAACATAAAACATAAAACATAAAACATAAAACATAAAACATAAAACATAAAACATAAAACATAAAACATAAAACATAAAACATAAAACATAAAACATAAAACATAAAACATAAAACATAAAACATAAAACATAAAACATAAAACATAAAACATAAAACATAAAACATAAAACATAAAACATAAAACATAAAACATAAAACATAAAACATAAAACATAAAACATAAAACATAAAACATAAAACATAAAACATAAAACATAAAACATAAAACATAAAACATAAAACATAAAACATAAAACATAAAACATAAAACATAAAACATAAAACATAAAACATAAAACATAAAACATAAAACATAAAACATAAAACATAAAACATAAAACATAAAACATAAAACATAAAACATAAAACATAAAACATAAAACATAAAACATAAAACATAAAACATAAAACATAAGACATAAGACATAAGACATAAGACATAAGACATAAGACATAAGACATAAGACATAAGACATAAGACATAAGACATAAGACATAAGACATAAGACATAAGACATAAGACATAAGACATAAGACATAAGACATAAGACATAAGACATAAAACATAAAACATAAAACATAAAACATAAAACATAAAACATAAAACATAAAATATAAAACATAAAACATAAAACATTCCCTGGAATCGTTTCCCTGGAATGGATGTGAATGGATGTAATCCCTGTGGAATCGATTCCCTGGAATCGATTCCCTGGAATCGATTCCCTGGAATCGATTCCCTGGAATCGATTGCCTGGAATCGATTCCCTGGAATCGATTCCATGTGGAACCGATTCCCTGTGGAATCGATTCCCTGGAATCGATTCCCTGTGGAATCGATTCCCTTTTATCGATTCCCTGGATTCGATTCCCTGGAATCGATTCCCTGGAATCGATTCCCTGGTATCGATTCCCTTTAATCGATTCCCTGGAATCGATACCCTGGAATCGATTCCCTGTGGAATCGATTCCCTGGTATCGATTCCCTGGAATCGATTCCCTGGAATCGATTCTCTGGAATCGATTCCCTGTGGGATCGATTCCCTGGTATCGATTCCCTGTGGAATCAATTCCCTGGAATCGATTCCCTGGAATCGATTCTCTGGAATCGATTCCCTGGAATCGATTCTCTGGAATCGATTCCCTGGAATCGATTCCCTTGAATCGATTCCCTGTGGAATCGATTCCCTGGAATCGATTCCCTGGAATCACGTATCCCTGGAATCGATTCCCTGGAATCGATTGCCTGGAATCGATTCCCTGGAATCGATTCCATGTGGAACCGATTCCCTGTGGAATCGATTCCCTGGAATCGATTCCCTGTGGAATCGATTCCCTTTTATCGATTCCCTGGATTCGATTCCCTGGAATCGATTCCCTGGAATCGATTCCCTGGTATCGATTCCCTTTAATCGATTCCCTGGAATCGATACCCTGGAATCGATTCCCTGTGGAATCGATTCCCTGGTATCGATTCCCTGGAATCGATTCCCTGGAATCGATTCTCTGGAATCGATTCCCTGTGGGATCGATTCCCTGGTATCGATTCCCTGTGGAATCAATTCCCTGGAATCGATTCCCTGGAATCGATTCTCTGGAATCGATTCCCTGGAATCGATTCTCTGGAATCGATTCCCTGGAATCGATTCCCTTGAATCGATTCCCTGTGGAATCGATTCCCTGGAATCGATTCCCTGGAATCGATTCCCTTGAATCGATTCCCTGTGGAATCGATTCCCTGGAATCGATTCCCTGGAATCGATTCCCTGGTATCGATTCCCTGGTATCGATTCCCTGGAATCGATTCCCTGGAATCGATTCCCTGGAATCGATTCTCTGGAATCGATTCCCTGGAATCGATTCCCTGTGGAATCGATACCCTGCAATCAATTCCCTGGAATCGATTCCCTGGAATCAATTCCCTGTGGAATCGATTCCCTTGAATCAATTCGCTGTGGAATCGATTGCCTGGAATCGATTCCCTGTGGAATCGATTCCCTGGTATCGATTCCCTGGAATCTATTCCCTGGAATCGATTCTCTGGAATCGATTCCCTGGTATCGATTCCCTGGAATCGATTCCCTGTGGAACCGATTCCCTGGAATCGATTCGATGGTATCGATTCCCTGGAATCGATTCCCTGTGGAATCGATTCCCTGGTATCGATTCCCTGGAATCGATTCCCTGGAATCGATTCCCTGGAATCGATTCCCTGGAATCGATTCTCTGGAATCGATTCCCTGGTATCGATTCCCTGGAATCGATTCCCTGGAATCGATTCTCTGGAATCGATTCCCTGGTATCGATTCCCTGGAATCGATTCCCTGTGGAATCGATACCCTGCAATCGATTCCCTGGAATCGATTCTCTGGAATCAATTCCCTGTGGAATCGATTCCCTGGAATCAATTCCTTGTGGAATCGATTCCCTGGAATCGATTCCCTGGAATCGATTGCCTGGAATCGATTCCCTGGTATCGATTCCCTTTAATCGATTCCCTTTAATCGATTCCCTGGAATCGATTCCCTGTGGAATCGATTTCCTGGTATCGATTCCCTGGAATCGAGTCCCTGGTATCGATTCCCGTTAAATGTTATATGTTATGTTATATGTTATATGTTATATGTTATATGTTATATGTTATATGTTATATGTTATATGTTATATGTTATATGTTATATGTTATATGTTATATGTTATATGTTATATGTTATATGTTATATGTTATATGTTATATGTTATATGTTATATGTTATATGTTATATGTTATATGTTATATGTTATATGTTATATGTTATATGTTATATGTTATATGTTATGTGTTATATGTTATATGTTATATGTTATATGTTATGTGTTATATGTTATATGTTATATGTTATATGTTATATGTTATATGTTATATGTTATATGTTATATGTTATATGTTATATGTTATATGTTATATGTTATATGTTATATGTTATATGTTATATGTTATATGTTATATGTTATATGTTATATGTTATATGTTATATGTTATATGTTATATGTTATATGTTATATGTTATATGTTATATGTTATATGTTATATGTTATATGTTATATGTTATATGTTATATGTTATATGTTATATGTTATATGTTATATGTTATATGTTATATGTTATATGTTATATGTTATGTTATATGTTATATGTTATATGTTATATGTTATATGTTATATGTTATATGTTATATGTTATATGTTATATGTTATATGTTATATGTTATATGTTATATGTTATATGTTATATGTTATATGTTATATGTTATATGTTATATGTTATATGTTATATGTTATATGTTATATGTTATATGTTATATGTTATATGTTATATGTTATATGTTATATGTTATATGTTATATGTTATATGTTATATGTATATGTTATATGTTATATGTTATATGTTATATGTTATATGTTATATGTTATATGTTATATGTTATATGTTATATGTTATATGTTATATGTTATATGTTATATGTTATATGTTATATGTTATATGTTATATGTTATATGTTATATGTTATATGTTATATGTTATATGTTATGTTATATGTTATATGTTATATGTTATATGTTATATGTTATGTTATATGTTATATGTTATATGTTATATGTTATATGTTATATGTTATATGTTATATGTTATATGTTATATGTATATGTTATTGTTATATGTTATATGTTATATGTTATATGTTATATGTTATATGTTATATGTTATATGTTATATGTTATATGTTATATGTTATATGTTATATGTTATATGTTATATGTTATATGTTATATGTTATATGTTATATGTTATATGTTATATGTTATATGTTATATGTTATATGTTATATGTTATATGTTATATGTTATATGTTATATGTTATATGTTATATGTTATATGTTATATGTTATTATGTTATATGTTATATGTTATATGTTATATGTTATATGTTATATGTTATTGTTATATGTTATATGTTATATGTTATATGTTATATGTTATATGTTATATGTTATATGTTATATGTTATATGTTATATGTTATATGTTATATGTTATATGTTATATGTTATATGTTATATGTTATATGTTATATGTTATATGTTATATGTTATATGTTATATGTTATATGTTATATGTTATTATGTTATATGTTATATGTTATATGTTATATGTTATATGTTATATGTTTATGTTATATGTTATATGTTATATGTTATATGTTATATGTTATATGTTATTGTTATATGTTATATGTTATATGTTATATGTTATATGTTATATGTTATATGTTATATGTTATATGTTATATGTTATATGTATATGTTATATGTTATATGTTATATGTTATATGTTATATGTTATGTTATGTTATATGTTATTGTTATATGTTATATGTTATATGTTATATGGTTATATGTTATATGTTATATGTTATATGTTATATGTTATATGTTATATGTTATATGTTATATGTTTGTAGGTATATGTATATGTTATATGGTTATATGTTATATGTTATATGTTATATGTTATTGTTATATGTTATATGTTATATGTTATATGTTTATGTTATATGTATATATGTTATATGTTATATGTTATATGTTATATGTTAGTATGT